>CM042249.1:18512389-18527389 GCA_023566225.1 Romanogobio albipinnatus | reverse complement strand
GTGTTTAAATTCATTTTTTACTGTTTTTATGTCAGGCGGTACAACCAAATAATTGCATGTCTATATACTGTAGTTGTACCACCTGACATGGAAAGTATACCAACCTACCCATACTTGAAATTAGCAGTTTTTACTAGTATTTGCGAGCGGTCTGCAAACCTTTTCACTCTGCCACAATGAACAGTTGGGCTCCTCTGGATAACGCATTATCATGTTTACTGTTACTTGTGTATTCATAATAAAAGAGCCATGTTTGCAGTTGTGCGGCTTGCCACCCTGACATTTGAGAATATACAAATTGCTGGGCAAAAGTTTCTCAATTATCTTTAAAACTAGCTTTAAATAGTTTTATAGTCTGTTCATTTGTCCGGACAGTTGTATCACCTGACATTTTGGAGGTTTAAGATAATAAAATATAAAATAATATGTATTATTTAAATGTACTAAAAATGAATTCAAACAAAATAGGTTTTATAGAATAAAGTGATAAATGTCACAAATGTATCAAATTATTTTAAATGGAAATAATGTACTTGGACACAAAAATATGCACGTCATGTCATTGACCTGTGTGTGTGTGTTTCAATTTCAAATGTATATAATGTATGTATGCATTTTTAATATTTATTTTTATGCTAGATTTTTTCAAAGCTAACTCTTCTTAATTGCATTGTCTTTTAACCAACTGGTTCCAAGGTGAATGTTAATCAATGTATGGAGTATTTTAGTATTAAAGTATTTTAATTATTAATTAACATTTTTTGTGAATCATTTTGTTTGAAAATGTATCACAATTTCCCATTAAGTAATGTTTGTTTTAAAAAAAAACAATAATATATTAGTTTATTATTTAATTTCATATTTATAATTCACTTCTGTTTTAGTGTTCTAATCTTGTGTACTAATTTAGTTCCTACTTGGTATTGTGTACTAATTATGGTGAGTGCGTGTGTGTGTATAAACATATATATATATATATATATATATATACAGTGAGGAAAACACCCTGCTATTTTGCAAGTTCTCCCACTTAGAAATCATGGAGGGGTCTGAAATTGTCATCGTAGGTGCATGTCCACTATGAGAGACATAATCTAAAAAACTAAATCCAGATAGTTTTTAACTATTTATTTGTATGATACAGCTGCAAATAAGTATTTGAACACCTGAGAAAATCAATGTTAATATTTGGTACAGTAGCCTTTGTTTGCAATTACAGAGGTCAAACGTTTCCTGTAGTTTTTCACCAGGTTTGCACACACTGCAGGAGGGATTTTGGCCCACTCCTCCACACAGATCTTCTCTAGATCAGTCAGGTTTCTGGCCTGTCCCTGAGAAACACAGAGTTTGAGCTCCATATATACTGTATATAACACATTCATGGTTTCAGAAAGTTCCATATATAACAAATCTGAATTAGTCACTTCCTGCATAAAATATCATATATTATAGATTTATATATCAAAAGTAATGATAAAATAATCTCATGAATAAGGGTCTTAAATCTGAACAGCTACATACAAAACCGTGGATATTTTTAGCACGCAGTTATAAACTTTACTGACCGCACTCTTTGTAAGGGGGTATTGGAAAAACAACTTCCTGTGTAATCAGGAAACTCCCCCCTCATGGTGTGTGCATGAGTGGGTGGCACTAAAGTAGGCTAAAACAATGTGAGCAAGAATAATTTTCCCACAGATGACCTGCTAAAGGTCCCAAATTCATCTGTAATGCAAGGGAAATTCCTCCATAAAAGTCACAAGTCGCAAGTTCACTTCATAGAGAAAGTGATGAATGAACTGAGGTCTCTCATTCATCAAAAAAAAAAAAATCATGAATGATGTTTATATATTAACATCTGAATGGAAATAGTAAAAGGTCACTGAGAGTGTGAATTATCTCCGCAGTTGCTGACAGTCGTTTCGGAGCTGGAACAGCAGGGTCTGAACATCCTGGTCCTTGGCAGGAAGCACATGCTACAACCTTCCCGGAACTGGGACAGACAAAACATGAACAAGATCAAGCAGAAAGCCCACTGCTTCTTCACTGAGAACATGTTAGTATGACCCCCATTTCCTCAATCTCACTGTACATCCGAAACCTAGTGAGCTGCCTACGTAAGCAGCAATTTAAAGGGTTAGTTCATCCTAAAGTGAAAATTATCCCATGATTTACTCACCCTCAAGCCATCCTAGGTGTATATGACTTTCTTCTTTCAGCCAAACACAATCGGAGTCCTATTAAAAAAAAATCCTTGCTCTTTATAATGGGAGTGAATGGGACCTGAGATTTTGAAGTCCAAAAAAGTGGATCCATCCATCATAAAAGTAATCCATACGGCTTCAGGGGGTTAATAAAGGCCTTCTGAAGCGAAGCGATGTGTTTTTGTAAGTAAAACATCCATATTTATTTATGGCTGAAAGAAGAAAGTAATATGGTGAACTAACCCTTTAAAGGTTTAGTTCACCCAAAAATGAAAATTCTGTCATTAATTACTCACCCTCATGTCGTTTGACACCCATAAGACCTCCGTTCATCTTCGGAACACAAATGAAGATCTTTTTGTTGAAATCCGATGGCTCAGAAAGGCCTCCATTGGCAGCAATGACATTTCCTCTCTCAAGACCCATAAAAGGTACTAAAGAACGTTACAAAGTCTACCTAACTACAGTGGTTCTACAATAATTTTATGAAGTAACGAGAATAGTTTTTGTGCGTTTCCGTCTTCCGTCTAGGCCTTTGATGTGAACTCTCAAAACACCACGACGTATGCGCGAGAATATGCCAGTAGCTTGTGGCTGTGGCTGTGGCTGTGTTGCAGCCGCTTCCATCTCTTGTAATTCACTTTCTGTATATTCAGGTTCGAATAAGTACGGTTGGGCAAAAAAGTCCTCCTCTTCGTCGAAATCTGCTGACATATTTACGAATGATGTTTGATGTACAGAACTATCAATATAGAATTCAACCGCTTATAATGGTAAATGGACTGCATTTATATAACGCTTTCAACAGACCCATGGCCACCCAAAGCGCTGTACATATTGCCTCACATTCACTCATTCATACACCGACGGCGGTGTCATCCATGCAAGGCGCCATCCAGCTCGTCAGGAGCAGCTGGGGTTAGGTGTCTTGCTCATGAACACTTGCCTCGACACTTGGTCAGGTGGAACCGGGGATTGAACCACCAACCTTCCGGTTTGTAGACAACCTACATGAACCACTGCGCCATCTTAGATACGCCGCGTCTTCCTCTGCTTGTAAACAAAGCTCCTCGCTTCCGGGTCATGTGTCAGAACGCCGACTCTACGTCTTATTCTCACGCATGCGTCGTGGAGCTTCGTGAGTTCACGTCAAAGGCCCAGGCAAAAGACAGAAACTTGTTGCATAAAGTCGTTATTTTGATTTTTTTTTTTGCGTACAAAACTATTCTCGTCGGTTCATATAATTATTGTAGAGCCACTGTAGTGAGATGGACTTTGTAATGACGTCTTTAGTAACTTTTATGGGTCTTGTGAGTGCAAATTTCGTTGCTGCCAATGGAGGCCTTTCTGAGCCATCGGATTTCAACAAAAATATCTTCATTTGTGTTCCGAAGATGAACGGAGGTCTTACGGGTGTCGAACGGCATGAGTGTAAGTAATTAATGACAGAATTTTCATTTTTGGGTGAACTAACCCTTTAAGGCAGGGGTTTCCAAACTCTGTCCTGGAGGGCCGCTGACCTGCAGAGTTTAGCTCCAACCCCAAATAAACACACCTGAACCAGCTAATCAGTGTCTTACAAGGCCCTGGTAAGACACTGATTAGCTGGTTCAGGTGTGTTTATTTGGGGTTGGAGCTAAACTCTGCAGGACAGCGGCCCTCCAGGACCGAGTTTGGAGACCCCTGCTTTAAGGGATCAAAGGCACGTCAGTAAGAAATTAATACTTTTATTCAGCAAGGAAGCATTAAATTGATCAAAAGTGACAGTAAAGACATTTATAATGTTCTAAAGATTTGCATTTCAAATAAATGCTGTTCTTTTTAACTTTATATTCATCAAAGAAGAAAAAATGTATCACAGTTTCCCCAAAAATATTAAGCAGCTTTTTTCATCATTGATAATAATAAGAAATGTTTCTTGAGCATCAAATCAGCACATTAGAATGATTTCTGAAGGATCATGTGACACTGAAGACTGGAGTAATGATGCTGAAAATTTAATTTACAAAACATGAAAATAGAAAACCGTTCTTTTATATTGTAATAATATTTCAGAATATTTGTTTTTCCTGTATTTTTGATTAACTTTTTCCTGTATCCTTTTTTTTTCATCAATTTATTATAATTTTTATTTTATTTTTAAGTGCAATCATGGTTGCAGATAAGTTCCATCTAAAAATATATTTTTTGGAGACTGCAATCCCTTACTGCATTGTGAAAAGCTCAATTCATCCAAGGCGCTATTGATGAAAATAGTTCTGGAATATACATTGACGAGCCCAAACATTATGACATTATAGGTCAAGCAAATTTCTTCTGAATATCTCCTAATAAGGCCACGTGTCAATGTCTGAGTAAATTAGATACAAGCGAACAATCATTTCTTGTAAAAAAAACAACAAAAAAAACATGTTGGATGCTTGAGAAGAAGGCAGGAGTAAACACTTGAGCAACTTAGACAAGGGCCAAATATTTATGGTCAGACGACGGGGTCGTAACATCTCTGAAACCGCATAGCTTGTGGGTTGCTCTGCTATATATGAGAATACACATACTGTATATATGACGTACTGACAATGCTGCCTATATAGAACACTCAAAATCCTTCACTTAGGTTCTGTTCAGTATGCTATCTAGAAGACCAAAGTCAAATGTGTTACACATGTACCGATCAGTTCCCTTCTCTGCGTAAATCACTATAAACGCACAATGATTTCATTCTCTAAGCATGAAAGGTATTTTTGATACAGTTTTTTTGGATGACTGCCACAGGTCTGAAGACGACCCGTTTCTGCTGTATGCTGCTTTGCACTCTGGCGTTCACTGTAACTTTCTGAGTCGTGATCTGATGAGGGATCACAAAGCCTGCTTGCCAGACAGAGCAACCAGACGCCTCTTCTTCAAGTGGCAACGTGGACATCAGTTGGTAATCAGTCATTATGCCCCAGGAAAAAGGGTTCGATTTCAGGTAGGTTTGTTTAGATGGAGAGAGCCTTACATAATCACCAGTATTTAAAGGACTAAAATCCTCCTAAAATTAGAACGACGGATGACTTGACTGTGTTTTTCAGAGGATCTCTGCTTATGACACAATCGTTCAGACCTCCGGCAACTCCTGGCACATTCCGTACGATGAGACTGGAAGAGATAGAGCCACATATGAAGTTCCTCAGAAATGGCTCTGCCTTACTCAAGAACATTGAGGCTCGAGTCACTGCTAGTGTTGATTTCAAAAATTGAAATGAAAATCAATTAAAATATACTTTGCAAAATGTCCAGTTGTGTTTCTTCTTCTGCTTATCTACTTCTATTTTATATACATACCCTTACACTCAAAATTGTTCAACCCCACATAGACAACTCTAAATACATATACATTACACTATTTCATGATATGGAAGTGGACGGTGAGCCACAGATGGGCTGGGTTACTCTGGAAATGTATATATATAATATAATATATTTGGATTTCATCATGTTCATCATTGCTGTTTTTAAATCACGTACTAATATGGTAGATGCACAATTGTTAACACAATTAAGCCTTTGGATCCTCAATAAAAACACTTAATTAGATTTAGATTTGACACATGTTTACATTTAGCCCGCGCTGAAGTTGAGTAGATGTGGTCAAGACAAAAAAGCTCTCACAAAAGCTTAGAGATGAAAGCTGTGGCTACTAGAACATTTCCTAGACACTAAAAGTGACACCTTCCAGGGCTTGGAAGAAAAAGCACAATTTCATCAAGGGGAATAAGATGCTTATCAAAGCAGCTGATAAAAGCCCTAGATTTAAGGCTAAAGACTTGCTAGATGACCCGATGAACAGAGGAAACTAAATAGAACACCAAACAAGCATTGACTTTTAAGCCCGGACACCTTGACAAACGCCACCCTTGACAAAGAGAACATAAAAGGCTAAAGGAATTTGGATAGGCCTGCAGAACTTTTTGGACCTATGGATCAGCAAAATGTCTGCCACAACAAAAAGTCATGGCTTATATGACTAAGAACAGCTATCCCTAGGGTCACATGTGGACGTGGGCCAGTCTTGTTATGGGGTGCTTTTCTGCTGCAGAAAGCAAGTTTGGGTGTCAGCATGTTGGAAAACTGCCTGTCAGGGTGTGGGGTAGGGTAATTTGTTTCTGTGGTAGCATTGTGTACCTTTCGGCACGCCCTACCTTACCTTTGTGTGTGTTCACGTTTTTCTATCCTGGTGGGGACTTTAACCAGAATGCACACAACCTAAGTTGAGGTCCCCATGAGGAAACAATCTAATAAATCATACAGAATGAGTTTTTAATGTAAAAATGCAGAAAGTTTTCTGTGATGGGTAAGGTAAGAAGATAGCATACAGTTTGTACAGTATAAAAAACATTACGTCTATGGAGAGTACCCACAAAGATTGTGATCCAGACGTGTGTGTGTGTGTGTGTGTGTGTGTGTGTGTGTGTGTGTGTGTGTGTGTGTGTGTGTGTGTGTGTGTGTGTGTGTGTGTGTGTGTGTGTGTGTGTGTGTGTGTGTTTAATTGCATAAATGCTTAATTTCAATATATCATATGGTTATCCATGTAGCTTTCTAGTTACATTAGGCTGTAGCAAGGTTCAGCTATATTAAGGTACATTTTAGTACAAGGGTGTTATATATATATATATATATATATATATATATATATATATATATATATATATATATATATATATATATATATATATATATATATATATATATATATATTGTATAACTGTATATAACTGTAAAGTGGTGATACATTCTAAACACATAGTAGCCTAAACATATTCTCAATGTGATTACTTAGATTGAGAATGTATTAATTAAATCAAATAGGCCTATTTGTGTTAAAATGGATGAAAACATTGTACAATTTCTTAAAACCCCATTTAAATGGCCGTGGTTGTACTAAAGTAACACTGACTATATTAAATATGGCAGTTGATGTTTCTAAATGTGTGGCTTCTGATTATCATAACAAATACCATAGTTGGTTTTATTTAAACTAACGTTATATTGATCTAACCATGTTAATAAGGAGCATATCAGAATGGGTTTACATGTGATTAAATGTCAGAACTACAGGTATTCATAACCTTGCTCATGTAACCCCTAATAAAATGTTACTAAAACGCAATGTAATGAAATTACATTAAAATGGTTTATTGATTTACACAAGGGCCTGTGCAGCGCGTCATGGCGTCTCACCCGGATTTGAATGCTGGAGCCGGTGGTATCATTTCCGCTGTACAACAGAGCTGTGTGTTTAGGTCTGTTTACAAACTTCAACATTAAACAGTAAATCTCTCGCATCATGTCCCGAGGCTCGAGCGCGGGGTTTGATCGACACATCACCATCTTTTCTCCGGAGGGGAGACTCTATCAAGTCGGTGTGTATCGGTGAAATTGTGTCTTTATTAAGTCGAGAGAATAAATGCCCAGTCATTTTGCACCATGTTCACTCTGCACTTTCTTTAGCTCATACTATTGTATTTATAGCAGCGTTAAACATTCATTAGATTAAAACAAGTGCAAAAAAGTGGAATATGCTGTTAAAATGAATTCGCTTTTTGACACGTTTATTAAAAATACTCGTTTTAGCTTTCACTCACACACACAAATCCATCTGCACTCATTGTTTTTACCAATATAGATAAATGTACTTTCGGTTTCATAATGTTAACACTGTATGTATATGCAGAGATTTATTTATAATTGTTTAAACCTTAACACTGCTCATTGTAAAATCCAGGTTCTTGCATGCACTATCACTAGGCCTATGTTCTGAATCCACTATATATTGTACATATAACTGTATACATTTTAGAAATAAAATAAATACAATATGTTTTGTGTGGCTACATATTCTCTTGTATGTTAATAAAAGACTAATTGTATTATAAAACATTTGGTTCTTTAAACTCTGTAATGTACAATTTTTGCATTTTAGAAACTATTTATGATCATTGTTCAAATGTTTATTTTCCACAGAATATGCATTCAAGGCCATTAATCAGGGAGGTCTTACATCATTAGCTGTTCGAGGGAAAGACTGTGCGGTTGTTATAACTCAAAAGAAAGTTCCAGTAAGTCTGCGTCACCCAAATGGCTAAATATTAGTATATCTCAATGTACTAATGTATGGTCTTTTCTCTTTTAATCACCCAGGATAAGCTTCTCGATGAGTCCACTGTCACTCATCTATTCAGAATAACAGAAAACATTGGCTGTGTGATGTCTGGCATGACAGGTAAACCTATATCTGTACACAGCGATTGTCCAGCTCACGTTAAGTTTGGAAACTCTCCTTTTGTATGGTGAAATGTAAAACTATGTATTAATTTACACCACATGTGATGTCTTGTGTTTCTCTCTGAAGCTGACAGCAGGTCGCAGGTGCAGAGGGCGCGATATGAAGCTGCTAACTGGAAGTATAAATACGGCTATGAGATCCCAGTCGACATGCTGTGCAAGCGCATTGCAGACATCTCACAGGTGTACACACAGAACGCTGAGATGAGGCCACTGGGCTGCTGTAAGTGTACATTCTGCATATGTTCCAATTGAGGGAGCTCTTCTGAATAGAATCAAATCACATTCATTTGGATTGCGCTTTATACAATACAGATTGTTTAAAGTGCCCCTATTATGCTATTTTATTGGATCTTATTTTTGTTTTGGAGGTTTCCTACAATAGGTTTACTTGGTAAGGTAATAAAGCACTTTTAATTTTCTCATAATACACATTGCAGCATCACCTCTGCAAGTTCTCTCTAAGCCCCTCCTTTATGAGGACCTACTCGGAAACACACATTACCATATCTGAATTTCACATCTAGAGGCTTCCTCGGCACTTGTATACACAGTGAAATGAACAGTAACGATGGCATCGGTTTTACTGTATCAATTTCAGTCCTCATCTTTTGGAAGTGCATGCAAAGTGGATTTGCTTTCGCAGTGCAGTAAACAGCTTCTTTTTTTTTTTTTTTATGTTGACAACACAAACTCTTCTAGGCCTCGGCCACATCTATGATGCATTGTTTAAGGGTATGTCAAAGTAGACATTGTTTGCAGGCAGCCAATAGCTATGTTTCCATCTACCTATTTTTATGTGTATTTGGGGATATCGTTTAAAGAAACTGCTGGATGGAAACGGCAAGATGTAGCCTGACGTCGTCATACTCAATTCTAGTCAGAATATGAGTCTGATACTGCTCCGTTGGGCTGTGATTTATGGGGCGTGTTTCAACCGAACCAGGAAAGACCTCAATTGGATAGACCTACAACCAATCAGAGCACCGGAGTGACGCATGGTTGTCAACAGAACTCAACTACACTCGCGCTGGCAGAAGTAGAAGAAAATGAGTGTAAACGATCTTTGCCGGTGTTGAATTTAAGGATGCACGGAGTACTTACCAACACGATCATCATTTTGGAGAGAAATAGTAAAGGTGAATATATATCCCATATGGCCCAATCTCTTTGCGCAGGATCTGAAATACTGTTTTGGTTGTTCTGAAAGTCTGTCATCAAAGTCATTCAGTATCATTATCTTCCAGAACTGTTTTACACAACTACGTTCCCAAAAAGCAGGCCTCTGGTCCGAAAGCAAGATAACGTGTTTATTGAATTTCGTCTGCAAGCTCTGAGATGCAAGTAATTTATTATATGCGAAAAATTATTATATACAGTGACTTCTACTTTTCTTACTGATATTTGGTGCCAGTTTATCAGGAAGGGATGATTTTGTTCTCTTCGATTCACTGGATGGAAATGCTGCTTTATTCACAAATGTTTTATGCGATTCCAATTTTGAGCATAAATAAAAGGGATAGTTAAAAAATGAAAATTAGCCCATGATTTACTCACCTTCAAGTTATCCTAGGTGTATATGACATTCTTCTTTCAGACGAATAAAATCGGCGTTATATTACAAAAGTCCAGGCTAACCCAAGCATTATTATAGCAGTAATAGTTGCTCTGTTTTTGAAGTCCATTAAAAAATGCACCTGTCCATCGAATAACGTGCTCCACGCGGCTCCGGGGTGTTAATAAAGGCCTTCTGAAGCAAATCGATGCATTTGTGTAAGAAAAATATCCATATTTAAAGTTTCGGTCAAACGCTTTCGGTGTTCAATTTATGGAAAAAGTGTTTAAAGGTCCTCTGCTGATTGAAAGACTAACGCGATCAGGTACGCTCGTCATGACGTCACGTACGCATCTTGAGTTTCATTTTCAACACTTCCACAGAAGGCGATCGGCTGGAACTTTACTTGATAAAATATATTTTTCTTACACAAACGCATCGATTCGCTTCAGAAGGCCTTTATTAACACCCCGGAGCCGCGTGGAGCACATTATTCGATGGACAGGTGCATTTTTTTTTTTTATGGACTTCAAAAACAGCAACTATTACTGCTATTATAATGCTTGGATTAGCCAGAACTTTTGTAATATAACTCAGATTGTGTTCGTCTGAAAGAAGAGTGTCATATACACCTCGGATGACTTGAGGGTGAGTAAATCATGGGCTAATTTTCATTGTTCGGTGAACTATCCCTTTAAATTTGCACCTTTGGATGGAAACATATGTTGCGTCCCAATTTGCCTGTCGCTTAGTTACGTGCATCCTCTCCTGTCACCGTTTAAACTGCCCTGTCAATCGTCACAGTTATAATCCTCCACATTCAATTTAATTTCCTACCGTATCGGAGAGAAATGTAGTAGCATGTTGATCTGCCATTTGTGGGTCTTTAATGCAGAGACTCTTGTTTGTTTGTTTAAATATAATGATGCATTTAAAAGTTAATGGCCAAACGTATCATTACAAAAGTTCAAAATGCTGCTGCAGGTGAAATATAATGTGGATAACATTGAATAAATATCTTTCCGTCAGGTTAAATACTGATAATTGATCACTTGAGCCCCTTAATCTGAACCTCTCTACTTGACCGTCGGACTCACACATCTGTCATGTTTGTAGTTTAACACTTTTTATCCGAGTTTGTAGTTCTAATCGAATCCTTGTCAAACTCGCAATGGGTTGTGGGCAAAATCAGCCGTTAGAGTGTGCGTCAATCTGCACTTTGAATTCTGACTTGAAATAGTAGACCATCCGGGAATCTTTGGAATACTCTTTTCAGCATACTACGATTCGGGACATACTAATTGTATTTTCGAATACTATTTAGGACGGGATAGTATGTGAATTGGGACGCAGCAATACACTATGAACGTGAACTTTAATGACATACCATTCTTAATCCAAAGGGTTTAATTTGCCGTTGGCCCACCCTTTGCAGCTATATCAGCTTCAACTCTTCTGGGAAGGCTTTCCACAAGGTTTAGGAGTGTGTTTATGGGAATTTTTGACCATTCTTCTAGAAGCGCATTTGTGAGGTCAGACACTGATGTTGGACGAGAAGGCCTGGCTCGCAGTCTCCGCTCTAATTCATCCCAATGGTGTTGAAGTCAGGACTCTGTGCAGGCTAGTCAAGTTCCTCCACACCAAACTTGCTCATCCATGTCTTTATGGACCTTTCTTTGTGCACTGGAGCGCAGTCATGTCGAACAGGAAGGGACCGTCCCCAAACTGTTCCCACAAAGTTGGGAGCACGAAATTGTCAATAATGCTTTAGTATGCTGAAGCATTAAAAGTTCCTTTCACTGGAACTAAGAGGCCAAAAACATCCCCACACCACTATCCCCCCCCCCCCCCCCCCCCCTCCACCAAACTTTACACTTGGCACAATGCAGTCAGGCAAGTACCGTTCTCCTGGCAACCGCCAAACCCAGACTCGTCCATCGGATTGCCAGACAGAGAAGCGTGATTGGGCACACCCAGAGAACACGTCTCCGATGCTCTAGAGTCCAGTGCCGGTGTGCTTTACACCACTGCATCTGACTCTTTGCCTTGCACTTGGTGATGTAAGGCTTGGATGCAGCTACTCAGCCATGGAAACCCATTCCATGAAGCTCTCTATGCACTGTTCTTGAGCCAATCTAAAGGCCACACGAAGTTTGGAGGCCTGTAGCTATTGACTCTGCAGAAAGTTGGCGGCTTCTGTGCACTGTGCGCCTCAGCATGCGCTGACCCCGCTCTGTGATTGTGCGTGGCCTACCACTTCGTGGCTGAGTTGCTGTTGTTCCCAATTGCTTCCACTTTATACTACCACTAACAGTTGACCATGGAATATTTATTAGTGAGGAAATTTCACGAATGGACTTATTGCACAAGTGGCAATATCACGGTACCCGCTTTAATTCACTGAGCTCTTGAGAGTGACCCATTCTTTCACAAATGTTTGTAGAAGCGTCTGCATGCCGAGGTGCTTGAGTTTATACAGCTGGGGCCATGGAAGTGATTGGAACAGCTGAATTAATTGATCTGGAGGGGTGTCCCAATACTTTTGGCAGTATAGTGTAGCCAATGAAGATCATATAGGCTGGCAGTATGCAAATTTGTTATTGCTATGTATGTTCGTGCAGAAAGTAAGACCGGAATTACTGTCGATTCTTCTGAACTGCCAGAAACAAACTTTTCTTTAGGGTAAAATAACTTTATTCATCATGCACTTTGCTCTTTAAAACTCTACAGACGTTTTACATTCACAAACAGCTGTATTACACACTACAGGAAAGTTATAATATTCAAAAAATTAGAAAAAACACAAAAGGGGCACTTTAAAAGCTGCTTCACAGAAATGAACTGGAAAATAACAATGTTGCGAAATTCATCAGTTATGAAATAACTTTGCAGTAAAGTCCAAAACAACAGTACAACAGCTCTGCATTATTCAGCTAAGTTTAGTTCAATAATGGTGTCAAAGATGCCAAGTTCATAAATGATTAAATGAATTCAATTCAGTTATAAGGCAGCTCTACAGAAGACAAATATTTTCAGTATTCAGCTCAAGTCTGTTCAATGTTGGTTCAGTTCAGTTCAATGACAGTGTTGATGTTTCAAACGTGTATATAATGCATTCTATTTTTATTTAAAACAAGTCTCATTATTCAGCTCAATTTAGTTCATTGTTGATTGAGTTCATTTTAATAACTGTCAATGTTGCAAAGTTAAAAATCTCAAATGCAGCTCTACCGAAAGCAATAGTGGCTTTTATTAGCATGAACATACTACATGTTACGCAGCAGAGTAGAGTGTGAAACAATGCTGTTTAATCCAATATGTGTGGGTAAAATGCACTAAAGTAGTCCGATAAAGTCATGAGCCTAGTATTTGCATTGCATTGTGAGATATAACATTTACATATCACTATATAGAATTTGCTTAGGGTCTGTATATCCACCACCAAACCATAAACTCTGAAAAGTTCCCTCTAGGTACTACCAGTTACTGGCACTAGGGTTGCACTTTCATACTATCTACATACACTAGTGTTCAAAAGGTTTTTTAAATAAAGGAATTCATACTTTTAGTCAGCAAGGATGCATTACATTGATCAAATGTCACAGTAAAGTCAAGTAAATACTGTTCTTTTGAACACCTTACATCAAGTCTAACACATTGTATTGTCATGCAGTATTCAATATAGTGTTCTCTGGTTGTATAGTATACTGCACATTTTGGTAAATGTTGTAGAAAATCTTGTATTTTTAAGCATGCAAAAAATATGCAAGTATACATAGTAGTAGGCCATTCAGGACATATTATAATTCCAAAGTTATGGGAATTTTTTTTTTTTTTTTTTTAACATTGTCTATTAATATTTTTTGTACCTGTCAGGTATGATTGTGGTTGGCATTGATGAGGAGCTGGGGCCACAGGTCTATAAATGTGATCCTGCAGGCTACTACTGCGGATTCAAGGCCACTGCTGCGGGCGTCAAGCAAACAGAGGCCACAAGCTTCCTGGAGAAAAAGGTGAAGAAGAAATTGGATTGGACCTTTGACCAAACAGTGGAGGTATAAGTTCATCCTTCTGCATCACTGGTGGAATTAGTACCCTTTATCATGTTGTGTCCTCTTATTTTGAGTTCTTTTATGCACGTTTCATCCTTACAGACTGCAATAAGTTGCTTGTCTACTGTTCTGTCCATCGACTTCAAGCCTTCAGAGCTGGAGATAGGGGTTGTTACCACAGAGGAGCCCAAGTTCAGGTGGGTTTGTACGTTGCAAGTGATTAAGGATGTAAAATTTACATATTTACACACGTCCTGTATGTCAACAACCAAACCATGCTCTTTAAATGGTGAAAAATCCCTGCTAGGTACTACCAGTTACTATTAATATGCTGGTATTTTCAGAATATCTACATACAGTACCATTAAAAAAAGAATTTGCGTATGTATTAATCAAAAGTGACGAGACATTTATTTTTAAATAAATTGTTCTTTTGAACTTTTCATCATATATTTCGCAAAGGATTCTAAAAAAAAATGCATTACGGCTTCCGCAAAAATATTAAGCTGCACAAGAAATGTTCCTTGAGTAGCAAATCAGCATATTGATTGAAGGATTGAAGGATCATGTGACACTGAAGACTGGAGTAATGATGCTGAAAATTCAGCTTTGCCATCACAGGAATAAATTACATTTTTGAAGTTTTAATTGCAGGTTTGATGAGGAAAAGGGATTACTTTCAAAAACAAAAAAATCATACCGACCCCAAATTTGTGAAAAATATTCTATTTTTTTTAATCAAAGCACTAGGTCATTTAAACTTTTGTTGTCGTGTTGTGTAAAAATGATTGAATACACTTATTAAAGTTGTGAAAGTTCATTTTGTAGTAATATATATTTCTGTATCTTTCAGAATTTTGTCAGA
>CM042249.1:18492389-18507389 GCA_023566225.1 Romanogobio albipinnatus | reverse complement strand
TGCGAGATCCACGGCGTACTCGTTCCAGGGCACCTCGAGTGAGAACATCTCTATCTTTCTCCATTCAACAGAAGTCCTACTACTCCTCCTTTCCTACTGCCCCATCATTTTAATATCGTCATATATCTGTGAAATGAGCAAATTAGGAAAACGTAAGCATGTTTACTATCAGTACCAAATCAAAACATGAACATCGGATAAGTAGCACTTACATCTTCATCATCAGATGTACATTGATCTTCATAATCCTCATCACTATCTTCTGACTCACTCTCTGGTAGTTCCCTTAGGTGTGGCGCCGTGAGCTCATACAGGACTTTTTGGATGTCTGCGTTCGCCCGGCCATAGGTCAGGTGATAAGGCGTGTGACCGCCGTACGTGAAGCTGTGGACATCAGCGCCTTTGCTGATTAGAAGCTTAACCAGCTCAAAGTTCTGAAGGTCCACCGCTAAGTGTAGAGCGGTCCGGCCATTACACTGCTCCTAAAGACAAACGCACGGTTTTTTAGGCATTGCAATGCGGTTATTCAAGACACAAACAGATTCGTATAGATCGAGAAAATCTCATTTTTACCTGTGCGTTGATGTCTGCGCCAAGCTGGATGAGGTTTTCCAACAACGACAGGTAGCCCTGGATGGCGGCCACGTGTATGCATTTCTGACCTGAAGAGCAATGCGAGATTGAGATCAGAAATGTCCAAATGAAGGTCAGAGAAGCAAAACGTGCAGAGAAAACACCCTCTTACCGTTATAGTTTGGTGTCTGGAGGATAGCTGGGAGGTGTTGCGGGCAGCCCTGCGTTAGGAGGCCAAAACAGGCCATAGACCCTTTCCTGCAGGCGATATGGAGCGCGGTGTTCCCACAGTCATCCACCAGAGATGCATCACAGCCGGCCCTCAGTAACTGCTCTACTACACGAGGCTGCTCTGTGATGGCGGCCAAATGCAAGGCAGTCTGAAATGAGAAGAGAGTGGTTTAGTGTGGACTAAAAGTAGAGCTACAGTAATAAATAGAGCTGTAAAGTTTGATATTACACACACATGATAATATTCATAAAATGAACATCCTGAAGTACCTGTCTCTGGTTGTTCTGTATGTTGAGGAAGGGGTCACCATAGGACAAATCAATCATTTTTAATGCAGCATCGTTGGCCTCGTGAATAATGGCAAGATGTAAATACCTTTTAAAAAAAAAAGATAAACACTGTTATGCAACCGTGAGAACATTTTTATTTATAAAACATCAACTCATTTTGGTGTGCAGAGAACTGTATTTTTCCAAGTAGGGACATGCGCAGCACGCGCGCGTCTGTCTGTCTGGCTCGCTGCCCGGGACTTTCCGAGTTCGCGCAGCCCCGCCCTCATTGACGCCAGGCCAGAGAAGCCCCGCCCACAGCGACGCAGTGCCAGAGAACAGTCCGTACTGATCTTTACAGTCTATGCAGCGTTTCTGTTTACATAAAGCCCATTATGACTGCAGGGCGCATGCGCACTACGGGTTGTGAATGGAATGAGAAGGACTTTAACTGGGCTTAAGAACAATCAATTCAAACATTGAACTGTGAAGATTTTTTTTTTTTTGCATTACAATAAGTACTGTGAAACAATTACATATATAAATATAACTATAATTCAGTTCTTTGCAAACTAAAAGTTATTATTTTAGTAATTTTATGATTGAAATTGCTTTGACTGTGCTCAAAATCCATCATAAGCTTTAAAGACTTGTTGTGTTATACTGAAAACTAGCTAAAAAAAACAATGGGGGCTTAAGAAATAAATAAATAAACATTTCTCTGCAACCCAAAAGTTGTCTTTTCCATGCGTCATGCATTATGTTTACTCTTTCGAAAAAGCAGATGCACAGAAGTGCTTTTGCATGAGCTGTTTTAAAGCACTTACGTGTCTCCGTCTTCGGTGAGCTCTTTCCTCCAGGGCTCGTCCCGCCGCTCGGCCACATTCATCCGCCCGAAATCAGACACCACGTCCGGGTATTCATCATCTTTGAGCGAATCCAACCCGCTGTCTAAACGGTCATCGTTGCTCGCAAGCGTTTTCCCAGATTTGGGTCCGCGGCCATCGTCGTTATAATCCATTTGGTTGGCGTTGCTGCCTCGGTAAAGCTCCATGTTTGTGTCGGAAGTCTGTGTAGCTCTTCTGGACTGTGAGAGTTTCAGGAGCGTTAAAAGAGACGAAGAAAGGGGCGGAGCTCAGGGGAGGGTGGGGGATTTCCAAAGTGTGATTGACGTCTGAATTGTCTCAGGAGTTTGGGGAAATTTTCTCTGCTTCGTTAAACACACACTATCAGATCAGTACTGAAAACTCGACTTTTCCAGTTGCAAAATATTCCAGAATCCAGTTGGGGCTGGCTAAAGTGAATAACAAAAAAAACCTTAACATTTTATGTCAGAAAAGAACATTTAGTGCACAACACTACAAAGTGTACTTTGGTGGTTTGCAAAAAGTCCCATTTTCAAACATCTCAAATTTTTTGCAGAAAGATATTGAATCATGCATATATTTCAGATGGGTCCTGTAATTCTGACATTGCGTGTAAACAAAACAAAATAATACATACAAATATTTGAGAAAAATTAAATGATATAGTAATATTGATGAGTATAATTATATAATAGTATAATTATATAATATTATAATATATAATATTATATATTAATATAATATATTATATAATTATATAATATATATAAAGTATAATTATATAATAGTATATAGTATAATTAATAATAATAATAAAATAATAATAATATTCATAATTTTATACTGAATAATCATTTAAAATAAATTAGGCATATAGATTTTAGATGGGTTAAATCATTTTGACATTGCAACATGAACAGAACAACACAGACAATGGTACATATGTATAATTTAATATGTAATATTTTTTATATAAAATATAAATATACAGAGGGGTCAAAAATTGGAATTACATCTTTTAATTTAATTAAAAGAACAGCTTTAGCATACATAGTTTACATATATAGTAACCTATATATACTATACACTCTATAAAAAAAAAGGTTCTATATGGCACCAAAAATGGTTCTTGGCTCGTAATCATAGGGGAACCTTTTTAAGTGCTATATAGCACCAATTTTGGTGCTTCAGTGGTTCTTCAGCGGTTCTTCAGAGGTTCTTCACCGGTTCTTTGACTAAGGTGCTATATAGCACCGCTAACTAAGGTGCTATATAGCACCGCTACCATATACAGAACATGTTAAGATATGGTGCCCTATAGCACCAAAAGTGGTTCCTCTATGATTACGACGAAGAACCATTTTTGGTGCCATATAGAACCTTTTTTTTTTTGAGTGTATATAATGACAGCAGCAGTCGAAAGGATGCATAGACAGACAAACAAAAACTAGAAGTGCTTTAGTGGAATCAGGAAATAAAATCTATACAATAGAAGATGTGCTTATGCATTAATGTAAAGACAAGGAAGTAGACTGTATGGTGCCAACATTTTAGCACTTCCTCATAATCTGAAGATTGGGAAACTCCTCTATGTGTAGCTCTGTCGTGAGAGTTTGCCCACAACGGCATTTACTCAAAGGAAGCAAAGAATGTGTCTTTTTTGCTCGAGCCGCATGTTTTAACTTCAAGACAGCCTGTTCTCAAACACCACTACCATAGTAACAGTAACTATGTGTGGTAAAACCCTGAGGGCAGAGGGTGTTCCACTAAAACGCAACTGAATTTGCGATGCACATTGTGCACATGCACAACAGAAAGCTACACCTCCCATGAGGGAACGCTTTTACTATTGTAAACTTATATCAGTGACCTATAAAGAGGCTCAGTAACTTGCTGAAGTGTTTTGTCCCTGATACAATCTAATTAATTCAAGGAAGATAAGATGACGAGTGGATAATTACAAAGTGACCTACAAATCACAACAATGCATTTGCTTTGCAGTGCTGTATAAGGAAGTTTAACTCATTTCATCTGATCAGATTCTGGAAAGTCTGAAAATGTTCCATTCCAGTGTCATGTGATCAGTGTGGATAGGACGTCCTGTCCAGCTCCCGACTCGTAGCTCTTTTAGATAGGTGACGAGAGCTCCCATCAGCATGTTTGTGAGCGGGAATAACAGAGAGCGGGTAGAACAGTGGGCTGACCATTACTAAAACTCTTTTGCTGAGGTAGATCTTACACCAGCATAAACAGACACTTCCTCAAGTGAAGGCACAGGCCAAACATGACAAGATCACATTTAACAATGACTCATCGTTTACCGTATGTCACATATAGGGTGAGGTCAGCTAAAATGGGCCACGTTTTGGTAAATGACTTAGAATGCCGTCAAATAAGCTATGCAGCACTAATTATATTTTTATAAATTAGCATGGGTCTCTTAAATAATTATATACGTTATAAATGTAAATAAATAAAAGTATAATTGTTTTAAAATGATGAGAGTCAGACTATTAGCAGGTTCCTTCTCGAGCCATAGCATAACATTCAGTTAAAATGGGCCAATATAATAATAATATTTTTAACAGTAAAGTGACACTGTGTTGTCTTTGGTGTGCCACAACACCACCATAAATGTATTTCATTAAACAGAAAGTTGAACAAATATTTTGTTAAAAAAATCCAATTAAAAATTATTTGATCATGTTGTATTGGTTTGTGTTTCTGTGAATGGTGTCTTTTGCGTGCATGTATGCTTGTCAAACATTTTGTTAAAGATTAGAACATCTTTGAAAAAAAAGTGTGTTTTTCTGTGTGTGTGTGTGTGTGTGTGTGTGCATGCGTGCGCGTGTGTGTGTGTGTGTGCAGCCATTTTATCTGAAAACTGTGGCCCATTTTAGCTTAACCAGCCATTTAAAATTACCCTTTTCACAAAAATCGAAGTTTCTTTTTTAAAGGTCCCGTTCTTCGTGATCCCGTTGTTCAAACTTTAGTTAGTGTGTAATGTTGCTGTTAGAGCATAAATAATACCTGTAAAATTATAAAGCTCAAAGTTCAATGCCAAGCGAGATATTTTATTTAACAGAAGTTCCCTTTCAAAGCCTACAGCGAACCGCTGGCTTGGACTACATCCCTCTACTTCCTTCTTTAATAACGTCACTCGAACACTGAGCGCATGCATCTCTGGTAAGAGGCGTGACCTTACCGGGCAACGTGCGCTAAGCTGCTGTCCAATCACAACCTATGATCACAACACGGGAACCGCTGGCACAATCAGAACTCGTTACGTATTTCTGAAGGAGGGACTTCATAGAACAAGGAACTCATCAGCCGTTTTTAGGACAGTGAAAACAGCGGTGTACAGATAAGTACATTGTGTGAAAAATACTGTGTTTTTTTACACACGAAACATGAACACATGTTATATTGCACACTGTAAACACAATCAAAGCTTCAAAAGAACAGGAAAAACAGGACCTTTAAATGAATGTCAAAACATTGTTCATAAACCTTGGCTTTGTTGGTAAGCTTACTTATAATTGCTTTA
This sequence comes from Romanogobio albipinnatus, assembly GCA_023566225.1. Classification (NCBI taxonomy): domain Eukaryota; kingdom Metazoa; phylum Chordata; class Actinopteri; order Cypriniformes; family Gobionidae; genus Romanogobio; species Romanogobio albipinnatus. Next base: position 18,501,902 of record CM042249.1, on the reverse strand, counting down.
GTACACTCTAAAAATATGGTGCTATATAGCACTAATAGTGCTTCTTGACTCGTAATCAAACCTCTTTAAGAGCTGTATAGCACCAATATTGGTGCTTCAGTGGTTCTTCAGTCAAGGTGATGATACATGGGGCAACTTTTTGAGCAATATTGCTGGGCAATGTTACAAAGCAATGTTGCTTGGCAACTTTCCCGTTGGGAATGGACAACAAATTTCTATCTGGATACTTTAGATCGGTCATGGGCCCTGTGTCTTACCTGGTTGCCCGTTGACGGCAACATTGCCTAGTAACCATCACAGTAGTTCTTCACCGGTTCTTTGGCTGAGGTGCTAGCACAGCTATCATATACAGAACATGTTAAGAAATGGTGCTATATAGCACCAAAAGTGGTTCCCCTATGATTACGAGCCCAGAACTACTTTTAGCACCAAGCTTCACGTGACACTGCCCTGCCCACCTTAAAAAACTCAGACCAATCAAAACTATTGTTACATGTCAACAAGTGTTGAAGCAACAATGCAAGATCAGTAAATGTGATTAGCTGTACAGGGAGTGCAGAATTATTAGGCAAATTAGTATTTTGACCACATCATCCTCGTTATGCATGTTGTCTTACTCCAAGCTGTATAGGCTGGAAAGCCTACTACCAATTAAGCATATTAGGTGATGTGCATCTCTGTAATGAGAAGGGGTGTGGTCTAATGACATCAACACCCTATATCAGGTGTGCATAATTATTAGGCAACTTCCTTTCCTTTGGCAAAATGGGTCAAAAGAAGGACTTGACAGGCTCAGAAAAGTCAAAAATAGTGAGATATATTGCAGAGGGATGCAGCAGTCTTAAAATAGCCAAGCTTCTGAAGTGTGATCATCGAACAATCAAGCGTTTCATTCAAAATAGTCAACAGGGTCGCAAGAAGCGTGTGGAAAAACCAAGGCGCAAAATAACTGCCCGTGAACTGAGAAAAGTCAAGCGTGCAGCTGCCAAGATGCCACTTGCCACCAGTTTGGCCATATTTCAGAGCTGCAACATCACTGGAGTGCCCAAAAGCACAAGGTGTGCAATACTCAGAGACATGGCCAAGGTAAGAAAGGCAGAAAGTCCACCACCACTGAACAAGACACACAAGCTGAAACGTCAAGACTGGGCCAAGAAATATCTCAAGACTGATTTTTCTAAGGTTTTATGGACTGATGAAATGAGAGTGAGTCTTGATGGGCCAGATGGATGGGCCCGTGGCTGGATTGGTAAAGGGCAGAGAGCTCCAGTCCGACTCAGACGCCAGCAAGGTGGAGGTGGAGTACTGGTTTGGGCTGGTATCATCAAAGATGAGCTTGTGGGGCCTTTTCGGGTTGAGGATGGAGTCAAGCTCAACTCCCAGTCCTACTGCCAGTTTCTGGAAGACACCTTCTTCAAGCAGTGGTACAGGAAGAAGTCTGCATCCTTCAAGAAAAACACGATTTTCATGCAGGACAATGCTCCATCACACGCGTCCAAGTACTCCACATCGTGGCTGGCAAGAAAGGGTATAAAAGAAGAAAATCTAATGATATGGCCTCCTTGTTCACCTGATCTGAACCCCATTGAGAACCTGTGGTCCACTATCAAATGTGCGATTTACAAGGAGGGAAAACAGTACACCTCTCTGAACAGTGTCTGGGAGGCTGTGGTTGCTGCTGCACGCAATGTTGATGGTGAACAGATCAAAACACTGACAGAATCCATGGATGGCAGGCTTTTGAGTGTCCTTGCAAAGAAAGGTGGCTATATTGGTCACTGATTTGTTTTTGTTTGGTTTTTGAATGTCAGAAATGTATATTTGTGAATGTTGAGATGTTATATTGGTTTCACTGGTAAAAATAAATAATTGAAATGGGTATAAATTTGTTTTTTGTTAAGTTGCCTAATAATTATGCACAGTAATAGTCACCTGCACACACAGATATCCCCCTAAAATAGCTAAAACTAAAAACTACTTCCAAAAATATTCAGCTTTGATATTAATGAGTTTTTTGTGTTCATTGAGAACATGGTTGTTGTGTAATTATTAATGTTGTAAAATGAATCCTCAAAAATACAACTTGCCTAATAATTCTGCACTCCCTGTATTATTATTATTATTATTATTTTTTAAAGAGATATGATGCTACAACCTTATTTGGTCCATTTTACCTGATAGCCCATTTTAGCTGACTTCACCCTACTTCATATTGTTCAAATAGAAAGTTAGTAACATATTGATTCGATATGCTGAAAACACACTAATTTAAATTATTTCTGTAAATTTAGTGGTCAAATGCAGTAACGGCCTTCAATGTTTCAACCGTTTCACTTAAAACGGGCCTTGGAACAGAAGGGGCCTCCGCTTGTGGTCTAAATAGAGCCCCGCCCCCCGCAACACACACACACACACACACACACACACACACACACACACACACACACACACACACACACACACACACACACACACACACACACACACACACACACACACACACACACACACACACACACACACACACACACACACACACACACACACATAAACACACAAGGGCTGGAAGTTAACGGGGGCTTGGGGCCACCAGAATTAATAAAAAATGCTTCCAAAACCAAGATATTGTGCAAAATTGTCTCCGTAAAGTTCTTGTTTTTAATATAAGCAATATCACATGAGCAAAAGTGCTGTTTGTCCGAATATCAGCACATTTGCAGATGTGATTTTGACTTAATACAACAATTAAAAAAACAATAAGTGAATAAGCTCTATAGGCTCTTAGGTGACTTGCATTTTAGACAATATATTGTCTGTTTTTCAGTAAAGCCATTGCGTGTCTCAGAGCAACACAGTTTTTTTGAACACATCGCTCTGATGAATGACTTGACAACTTACTCACTTCTGCTTTGTCCCTGAATGAATCAAATGTTTTGAACAAATCACTTGACTGAACGATTCAATGACTCACTTGCTAAGACAATAATTAGCCGCCACCTACTGGCAGTTATAGTATCATTTAATTTTAACTGAGGGACTAAAGGCCCCATCGAAGAACGAACTAATGTGACGTAATTTCGAACAAAATTAAGTCAAAATGAACTTCGTTTGGAGTTCGTTTTGGGAGTTCGAAACAGCTTGCCAAAGCGACCTTTCTGGAAAAGTTTGCTCCATCTGGTAAACACCTTTGTACTACTATTGGTCTGTGGTAATTATGTAATAGGTGTGCACTTGCTGTGAGTAGACTTAAAGGATTAGCGCAAGATGAGCAATTTAGGTTAAAAAGTATATTTATTTTTAATAAATAATTGTTTCGCTAGATAAGACCCTATTCCTCGTCTGGGATCGCGCAGAGCCTCTGAAGCCCTTCAAAGCGCTTTGAAACTGCATTGATTTGGACCTTCAACATTTTGGTTGCAATTGAAAACCATTATGTGAAGAAAAATCCCAGAATGTTTTCCTCAAAAAACGTAATTTCTTTTCGACTGAAAAAAAAAATCTTGGATGAGATGGGGGTGAGTAAAATATCAGGGAATTTTCATTTTGAAGTTCTTCGTGTTTTTTTGAAGCTTTGATTGTGTTTACAGTGTGCAATATAACGTGTTCATGTTTCGCGTGTAAAAAAACAGTATTTTTAACACAATGTACTTATCTGTATACCGCTGTTTTCACTGTCCTAAAAACGGCTGATGACTTCCTTTATTCTATGAAGTCCCTCCTTCAGAAATGCGTAATGAGTTCTGATTGTGCCAGCGGTTCCCGTGTTGTGATTTGACCGCAGCTTAGCAAACGTGGCACGGTTCCTGTGTTGTGATTTGACCGCAGCTTAGCGAACGTGGAAAGGTCACGCCTCTTAACGGGAGATATATATGCGCTTAATGATCTCTACAGCGTCCCTGGGAAAGCCAAACAAAGGTGATTTGACTCCGGGATGAAAATAACAGCGTCTCGACGACATGGCGACAAACACACTCAAACGCAGCACTTTCTTTTCTCCACGCGACACGTCCTCTTCTCCACGTGGGACAGCAACAAGACCACGCCCCCTTTTTCAGTGTATTCTTGTGGGCGGAGGTTAGTCTGTTCTACTGACGTCATTTATGAAGGAAATACCAGGATGTAGTCCAAGCCAGCCGTTCGCTGTAGGCTTTGAAAGGGAACTTCTGTTAAATAAAATATCTCGCTTGGCATTGAACTTTGAGCTTTATAATTTTACAGGTATTATTTATGCTCTAACAGCAACATTACACACTAACTAAAGTTTGAACAATGGGATCACGAAGAACGGGACCTTTAATGAGGGACTGCCATTAAAACCTCAAAGGAAGAAGAAGAAGATAAACAAGCATGCAGCCATCTTCAGAATTTTGTGTTTGAGCTTTTGCGTATATTTCTATGGCATCGCTGTCGTATAGTGAGTATCTGGTTAAGTGGATTTACTTATTGTAGAGTTAAAGAAAGTTATCGTGAGCACTGTAATGTTTGAAGCTGATGTCATACCAAATGGCAGTAGACCGGGAAGATTTAAAAATGAGCGGTCATTCATTAATCCGTAAGAACTTAACTTCATGCTGTGGAAATACAAACCGGAAGACAGAATGACCAGCGCAGCGCTGAAAGGGGGCGGGGCTACATGAAGTCTAGAGCTCCTGATTCGTGGTTGGTCTGTGTGTGCGATTTCTAAAAACTAAAAGACTTTCTGAACGTATACAATCAAGAAAATCTAATAGATGAAAAAGAAGAATATGGATATTTAAAGTTCACCCAAAACATGGATAGTTCAACCTAAACTAAAAATTCTGCCATCATTTACTCACCCTCAAGTTGTTCCAAACCTGTATGAGTTTCTTTCTTCTGCTGAACACAAAAGAAGATATTCTGAAGGATGTCGGTAACCAGACAGTTGATGGACCTCACTGACTTCCATAGTATGGAGGAAAAAAAATACTAGGGAAGTCAATGGCTACCGTCAACTGTCTGGTTACCGACATTCTTCACTCGATCTTCTTTTGTGTTCAGCAGAAGAAAGAAACTCATACAGGTTTGGAACAACTTGAGGGTGAGTAAATGATGAAAATAATTTATTTTGGGGTGAACTATCCCTTTATCCCTGATGATAATAATAAGAAATGTTTCTTGAGAAGCAAAGCAGCATATTAGAATGATTTCTGAAGGATCATGTGACACAGTAAGTTTGTTATTTTTAAATGCAGCCACCCATCCCCAAACTTGTCTACAGTAGGCCTGTATATAAATTCAAGTCAGTCATTTGAGATACCAGTCTCTGAAACTGGTTAAACATGGCTCGTGGTGTATAATGATAGTGATTTCCCAGCTTGTCAGGCTAAAAAAATGCGTTATTTCACTCATGTGTAAGCATAGTGTCATTTTATATGAAACTTGCTCACATGAAACGGCATGTTCTGAGACACCATCTGCTGACTCACAGTGAATGACACTGAATGTTTAGATACAGGGAGGCATGTGTGACCCACCCTCTCCACACGCCACTGGAATTTCCATTTTCTTCCAGACTCCTCTAGAGTCACTAACATGTCTTGTATACACTGGAGTTACAGGCTATGACTTTTCAAAACTGAAAACAAGGGTAAAATCACGAACCAGTTTATACATTCTCTTTAGGTTTCCCAATTTTTCCCTCAACAGGCACACTGTTTAAAGTCCCAGAGGTGTCAGGGGATTCTGCAGTGTGTCACGGGCTGCACAGGACTTTTAAACAAGTCATCACAGTTTTTCCAGTTTAAAGCACCGGACATTCCATGCAGTGGGGAATCCTGGCGCTCGGTCCATGAATCACACAGGTAAATCAGTATGAATGGAATGTGACTCCACAACATTCTCACTTGAAAGGGTGCAGTAGTCCTGTGTGTTATGTAATAATGGTTATGAGTAGTTTAACCTTTAAACAGGAGAGTATGGACTGTATTGATTTTAAAGGGCCAGTGCATTCCCTGCATATTTACCAAACATTATCTTCTTGCCCAGACAAAACATATGCATATAGTGTAGGTGGTGTGTTCCCCTTTTTTTGTCTAAAGAGACAATTCAGCTCTAGACACAATGAAGAGATCTCTCTCTCTCTCTCTTTCTCTCCATCCATCCATCCATCCATCTACAAGGTTGCCAACTTTTAAGTTCAGGTTGGAGTGAGATTTTTGATATCGATTTCGATCTTGATTCATATAAGGAAACATAAGTTTGCCGTAGCACTATTTTAAACATCTCTTGGGTTAAATTATATGTGCTCGCATTCATTAATATTCACTTGTGTGTGCATATATACAGGTACTGGTCATATAATTAGAATATCATCAAAAAGTTGATTTATTTCACTAATTCCATTCAAAAAGTAAAACTTGTATATTATATTCATTCATTACACACAGATAGATTTTAAATGTTTATTTTTATTTTATTTTGATGATTATAACAGACAACTAAGGAAAATCCCAATTTCAGTATCTCATAAAATTGGAATATTACTTAATACCAATACAAAGATAGGATTTTTAGAAATCTTGGCCAACTGAAAAGTATGAACATGAAAAGTATGAGCATGTACAGCACTCAATACTTGATTGGGGCTCCTTTTGCCTGAATTACTGAAGCAATGTGGCATGGCATGAGTCAATCAGTCTGTGGCACTGCTCAGGTGTTATGAGAGCCCAGGTTGCTCTGATAGTGGCCTTCAGCTCTTCTGCATTGTTGGGTCTGGCATATCGCATCTTCCTCTTCACAATACCCCATACATTTTCTATGGGGTTAAGGTCAGGCAAGTTTGCTGGCCAATTAAGAACAGGGATACCATGGTCCTTAAACCAGGTACTGGTTGCTTTGGCACTGTGTGCAGGTGCCAAGTCCTGTTGGAAAATGAAATCTGCATCTCCATAAAGTTGGTCAGCAGCAGGAAGCATGAAGTGCTCTAAAACATCCTGGTATATGGCTGTGTTGACCTTGGACCTCAGAAAACACAGTGGACCAACACCAGCAGATGACATGGCATCCCAAACCATCACTGACCGTGGAAACTTTACACTGGACCTCAAGCAACGTGGATTGTGTGCCTCTCCTCTCTTCCTCCAGACCCTGGGACCCTGATTTCCAAAGGAAATGCAAAATGTACTTTCATCAGAGAACATAACTTTGGACCACTTTTTTTCCTTTTTGTCTTTAGCACAGGCGAGACGCTTCTGACGCTGTCTGTTGTTCAAGAGTGGCTTGACACAAGGAACGTGACAGCTGAAAACCATGTCTTGCATACGTCTGTGCTCCAGTCCACTCTTTGTGAATCTCCCCCACATTTTTGAATGGGTTTTGTTTCACAATCCTCTCCAGGGTGCGGTTATCCCTATTGCTTGTACACTTTTTTTTACCACATCTTTTCCTTCCCTTCGCCTGTCTATTAATGTGCTTGGACACAGAGCTCTGTGAACAGCCAGCCTCTTTTGCAATGACCTTTTGTGTCTTGCCCTCCTTGTGCAAGGTGTCAATGGTCATCTCAAGCAGTCTTCCCCATGATTGTGTAGCCTACAGAACTAGACTGAGAGACCATTAAAGGCCTTTGCAGGTGTTTTGAGTTAATTAGCTGATTAGAGTGTGGCACCAGGTGTCTTCAATATTGAACCTTTTCACAATATTCTAATTTTCTGAGATGCTGAATTTGGGATTTTCCTTAGTTGTCAGTTATAATCATCAAAATTAAAAGAAATAAACGTTTGAAATATATCAGTCTGTGTGTAATGAATGAATATAATATACAAGTTTCACTTTTTGAATGGAATTAGTGAAATAAATCAACTTTTTGATGATATTCTAATTATATGACCAGCACCTGTATAAGTATCATTAACAGGGGCGTAGCACAAAAGCCCAGGCCCTATGCATAGGCAGTCCTGATGGGCCCCCATGTTCCATGTTAAAATATATTCCAGACTTTTCAAGGGCCCTCTCTGCCCTTGGGGCCCTGGTAACTGGTTTTACCAGTTATTAACATTTAAAAATTTCACATTTAAAGAAATCTAGTGTTTGATCATATCTAAATATTTATTAAAAAGCAAAACTGCAATACTTTTTTGAGCAACTAGATTAGATACATGTACAGTGGCATGAAAAAGTATGTGAACCGCTTGCAGAATATGTGAAAATGGGAATAATTTTAACTAAATAAAAGGGATCATACAAAATGCATGTTATTTTTTATTTAGTACTGTCATGAATAAGTAATGACATAATAATGAATAAGTAATAAATAAGAATAAAATTGTTTTACATATAGTCCACAAGACAAAAAAAAAACTGAATTTATTAAAATAACCCTGATAAAAAGTTTATGAACTATTGATTCTTAGTGCTGTGTGTCGTTCCCTGGATGATCCACGGCTGTTTTGTTTTGTGATGATTGTTCATGAGTCCTTTGTTCGTCTTGAGCAGTTAAACTGCCCAATGTTCTTCAGAAAAATCCTCCAGGTCCTGCACATTCTTCAGTTTTCCAGCCTCTTGTTCATATTTGAACCCTCTCCAGCAATGACTGTATGATTTTAAGATCCATCTTTTCACACTGAGGACAATTGAGGGACTCAAACACAACTACTAAAAAAGGTTCAAACATTCACTGATGCTCCAGAAGAAAACACGATGCATTAAGAGTCGGGGGGTGGTATGGCCACATTTGACCTGAAACTGATCGTTTCGCTAGATAAGACCCTTATTCATCGTCTGGTATCGTTTAAAGCCCTTTGAAGCTGTACTGAAACTCATTTGAAATATTTAATATTCATATTTCAAATGTCATTTGGACCTTGAACCGTTTGGAGCCCATTGAAGTCTATTATATGGAGAAAAATCCTGGAATGTTTTCATCAAAAACCTTAATTTCTTTTCAACAGCAGAAAGAAAGACATGGACATCTTGGATGACATGGGGGTGAGTAAATTATCAGCAAAAGTTTATTTAAAAGTGAACTAATCCTTTAACATTAATGTTAACAATGTTGCATCTCCATCACTCTCCATTATAAAACGATCCTGTAAATATGGTTGATGTATAACCAATGCACACTATGCTGTACTGTTTACCAAAAATTGCTGCAAACACCTGTATAGTGAAGCTGTCGTCTATCCATTCAAATGTATAAGTATTGAGAGCCCCATGAACGCTAAACGCTATTTATTGTTTGAATTTCGCATTAAAACTTTAAAAAATGTAAATGCTTAGACTTTGTTTAATATCAAAAGCAGGTTTGGCAATTTGGCGTGAGATTATCCATCCATCCATCCATCCATCCATCCATCCATCTAATTTAGAAACGGGTTTAGTTGCATGAACTATTTGTGCAGCGTAACCAGATGTAACCTATGAAGGATTTTACACACACTAGCGCCCTCTAACGGATACTCCTTTGATACTTTTGGATATAAATCATATGACAGACCGATATTTGTTAATGCTTCTCGAAAACGACACACTTTTGTTGACTCAATTATCATATAGCCT
>CM042249.1:18474889-18489889 GCA_023566225.1 Romanogobio albipinnatus | reverse complement strand
GCAGCCTGCCCGACCCCCAAACACACTCACATGGGAAAAACAGCGGAACGTGTTCCCATCGTTCCCTGCACAGATGTGTTCATCACTGACTGGCACATGTGCTCGGACACCAGTCACAATATAGACCTAACCTATAATGTATTGCGCTGATGAATTTTAATAGTTCGTTCATGTACACGAAAATACATCTATTTCCGTAGGCCTATATCTATATGGACATTTCAATTAAAAGTGATTTAGAAAAATGACATTTATATTTTCTGGGAATTATTTATTAGTAGAGTCTACTGTTTATCAATTTGAAATATGTTTTCCTGTCCACCGAGACGAAATATTATTTGAAATGTAATCATTAAAAAAAAATCTGATTTTAGAATTGCTAAATGCTATAAACTGAATCCAAAAACAACAAAAAGAAAGAACAAAATTGTAATAGTTTTAAACATGAAATGTGATAATTATATTAATTTTGTATAGGTATAAATGGACATTCATAATAATACAAATAATTAAGTTCAGTGCGTGTATATGGACTGATCTGACATTACCGACCAGGAAACTGGAAAACATGGGAAGGTTAAAGAGTCCATCGATCCCTTGAGACCTTTGAGATAATAATCTACTGCCCATTAGAAATGAATCTGTAACTGGATCAGCTCATTTATGCTCGTCCCGCCCCTTCTCTTGAATGCCAGCGCTGATTGGGCAGAACTGCGGCATTGACAGTGACCTCACACAGAACCTGAAGGCGACCCAAAGGATAAAACGCGAGCGGGACGCATCACTGCGACAGTGTCCAGCCCGCATCCTCTCATTAAGTAGTTTCATCTGGACTTTGGGTGAATCCGACGAGAAGATGCCACGAGGATTTTTAGTGAAAAGGAGTAAACGTGCCTCATCAGCATCCTACAAGGTGCGTGCGCAAGAAGAAAAAGAGCCGCGCAAAGAGGACCTGCCCAGCCAAACTCCAAATGCAAGTGTCCTGGACGTTCTGGAACCTATTAGAGAGCCATGGACAAGTGGTATAAGCTCTACAAACGAGCGGGCGCGTCTTCTGGAGGACTCTGTGGTTGTTGGAGAGAGCGTCGATTACGCACAGAGTTACTTCAGCCACCCGGAACAGAGCGCGTCATCTCCGCGCAACAGCACCGACTCCTTCAGCCCGATCAAACCCATCAGCACGGAGCTTTTGGACAGGTGTCTGAGCTCACCAGCCATGGCAGAGTCCTTTCCCCTGGCCAGCCCTGTGTCTTCAATCGAGCGTCTGCTAATGAACCACTCTGACATGAAGTTTGGCACACCGGCGCCCTCTTCGGTGCCCACCTACCCCGCGTTTCATCAGTGCGTAAAACGCGCGTTCATGGACACAGAGCGCAAAAGCAAAGCCTCCAAAAAGCCCAAAGTCATCAGAAAACTCAACTTTGAAGACGAAGTCACCACCTCACCAGTCCTCGGGCTTAAAATAAAAAAGGAAAGTCCCGAGTCAAAACTGGCACCGCAAAGTGGCAGAAAAAAGCCGCTGGGTGAGTTCATCTGCCAGCTCTGCAAGGAAGAATACCCTGATCCCTTTTCTCTGGCCCAGCACAAGTGCTCCAGAATCGTGCGGGTTGAATACCGCTGCCCGGAGTGCGACAAAGTTTTCAGCTGTCCTGCTAACCTCGCGTCTCACCGCAGATGGCACAAACCTCGCGGCCTGAGCACCGCAGACGCGAAGAAGTCACAGGTGGAGGCGCGGAACCACGAGAAGACCTCGGTGGAGGGGAAGGAGAACGCCAGCAAGATGAGTGGAAACAATCAGCACCAGCTGAGTCCGGACAGCTCCCAGCTTCACAGATCAGCACCGGACAGCAACATGATGCACAGAGTATCCCAAGACCCTCCTCTGGACCAAAGGTACCCATCCTCCGAGAAATGCTTCGAGATGCACATCGGCTCCGCGGACAGCTCCAGGTTGTTCGATCACTGCCCCGATGAGCCCGACAGGTCCGCCACCCCCTACATGCCCTCGCCCGGCCTGGAAGAAGTCTACGAATGCCACTACTGCAGCAAGAAGTTTCGCAGGCAAGCCTACCTGAGGAAACACCTGGCCGCGCACGAGACGATCAAAGCATCCTCGTACGGTCACATCGAGAGCGGGCAGATCACTTTCCCGTGCCACCTGTGCGGAGCGCACTTCCCCTCCGCGGATATCAGGGACAAACACAGACTCTGGCACGCGGTCAGAGAAGACTTGCTACTCAGACCCGATCTGGGCCCCGGGGAACAGCAGATATTCTCATGCAAGCACTGTCCCTCCACGTTCTTCAGCTCTCCGGGTTTGACCAGGCACATCAACAAGACTCATCCCACAGAGAACAGACAGGTGATGCTCTTACAGATGGCCGTCAGGCCGGGATGCTGATCTCACTTCAGAAACATTTATGATCATGTTAATATTATCACTCAATAGGCGACATCCAGTGACTTTCTATGGGAATATCGAACTTTGAAGGTTTTCTTGTTTGACAACAGCGCTAGTTTATGTATTCTTTGATAATCTTGGGTAACACTGTATAACTTTTATTAGTACAGCAATTTATTAACAGACATTATAGGGTTCCCACACTTTTGATATATATATATAGTTAATTTATTGTTATAAATTATTATTTTAAATTGCATTAGAGATATTGCTTTAATTAATGTCTGTGACTTTTCCAAGCCTGTACATCTCAGCGGGAACTCTGTATATCATTCTGAAATGAAATGTGAATATTATGCTCACTTAAATGTATAATTCACTTCATTTGAAACTCATTACTGATAATATTATTTTTGATAAAGTTATAAAGTGTTGCCTATAAAAGGTACTCCATGTTGCCAATTTAACTGAACTCATGAAAGTGTTTATATGGGGAAAGACATCAAATCTATCAGACTTGAGACTTTCTCTCACTCACATATATTATTATAATATGGGAAAAAAGTGAATGAATATATTTTGTGTCTCATTGTAAAAGTAGCTCCCATGGAAAGCTTGTTGAGTCTTAGAAGGTGCTTTGATTTCTAGATGATGAATTAAAGTACTGTACGTTTCATTATATTTGAATGAAAAGAATGAAACGGTAGCTGCAAAAAAGAAATGTATTTATATCATAATTCACTGCCGAGCAATGCCATAACATACGTCAAGACTATTAGAGGCCTACATGTAATAATAAACCATAAGTGTCATTTATATTTTCATATGTAGTCATTTTCAGCTGGTCAATAAATCAAATTGTCATCGAATACCCGAACAAACGTAGCTTATTTGTACAAATCCACAGGAGACGCTGCTATTAAAACAGAAAACAAGAAAAAAATCAAAGTAAAACAGGTTTGCTATGTTGTAAGAATACTTTTATTCTTAAGTGTAGTTGCACATCCACTCTCCTTCGACATCCGATACAAATGTATAGATACACTCCCATATGACAACAATCTGTGCGTGTGCTTGCGTGTTGTGCAGCTGTTATATCAACACATGCAGTTAGTACTGGAATCATGCAGCATTTGGTCAGTAGTAACACACAAAATGTCTACCATTTTTTTGCCTCTTGAAATGACGCACCGGTTTCAGTTGCTTGTGTGCAGGCCTTTAATATACACGTTATAATTTCAATCCAGAAGGGTGCTGCATGATTTCAACTCCACACACACACACACACAATATATATATATATATATATATTTTTTTTTTTTTGTGTGTGATAAATTTCTAAATGATTTCAAATTAAAAAGAAAAACAATAAAAATCTGACCCTCGTGAAGTCTCGCATAGCTTTCAAGAAAATATACAAACTTGACTTTGTCTTAAACATGGCAACAGTTATAACTTGCATCCGTATATGGGTCAGTTTACCCTTTAATCCCTTAAACGCGGAACGAAGAAATGCCGACCAAAACTAGTGCGCACTTCCACGTCTGCACGTTTCGAAAAAAAGAAGAAGAACAGAACGAGATTACATTGAAGGCTTTTGAACTAGCTCAAAACGTCCTGAAGCGGGTTGTTCGGTTCAATTTGGCAACGTCGCAGTCTCCCTGCAAGACCTGTTAATGTGGCAACTCATTCACACTTTCCTTAAAAATCCCATCCGAGATGGGACGAATCAAAAAGAGCGCTGCGGTCAAATGATTTCCTGCTGTGAATGAGCTGATGAACCTGTGTGGGTTCGTCTCTAAGGCTGCTGTGCAACGAAAGTCCAGCGGGAAACCTAGCCAGCCATACAGACAGACATTCAAGCTGAAGACTTGATCTAAGTGGCCTTTTGATTTTTGTTTTTTTTTGGTTGATTTAAATACTGTCAAATATGTACACAGATCAGATACTGTTCATACACTATACACATACATTAAATATGTATATCTTTTTATATTTATAGATATATACACACACAAATAACAGTTGACAAAGGGGCGGTTCAGTATAACATAAAAAAAAAAATCAGTAACGTTCTAATCGCAGCAAACCGTGATCCATAAAGAAAACCAGCAAATAAACCAACAAATGTGAGTGTCAATGTTATATAAAAACCGAAATAAACGTAACAGCAAGAAGCTTCTCCGGCCGTGAACGCTGCCGTCGAATAGTCGAAAACCTCAGCGCGTCTTCTGTACAAATATAAAAAAAGTTGTGGTTGATACGATGGCAATCGAAAAGAACCGATCGCTGGCACTCATCAGTGCGCACCAGCTACGGAGACGAAGTAAAACGTCGGGCCGTCGACAAAAATAAACATTTCGGTTGTCTTTGATCTTTCTGGCTCTGGGTGGGAGGAGTCAGACAGCTATCGCAGGCAGGAGGGCGTGGTTCGTCGTTGACAGTGCAGTGGGCCGAGTTCTGGAGTGTCCCGCAGGAAGTCGTCGCGTGTGTTTGCTCACTTAAGTCAAGTCTTGTTGGCGGAACCCGAGGAACGGCGAAGCTTCATGGACATCCGGCTCTTGCTAGCACGAGGTGACATTGGCGAGGCTAAGTCGCTCCCGTCTACCTGCATTGCTGGACTTTCGGCCAGCTGACTCTCGAGACATGAGCCTGTTGGGGAGGGAAGGGAGGAGGAGGAGGAGGAAGAAGAAAAGACAAGAGATCAGAACGTCACGACGCACACGTTAAACACGGCACTGTTCTCAAACATCTACTCGAATGAGGCATCTCATTGAAGGGTTGCATTTAGCTTGGGTTTGTGAAATAGAATATCAAATATACAAGAAAGGAGGGAAATAAATGTCTATACTAAAAAAAACGTGACTTTTTTTTGTAATCTCAAATCAGTCTCATTGTGAATTTCACTCAGAATGTCCTCTCTGGTACTTTGGTAAAAGCCATTTTGGCAAATTGTACAATAAATGCAACCAATTGAGAGCCGAATAAGTGTGAAAGCCCCTTCCAGGGGGCGTGAGAGGTTAATGCACCTGTGCATTGTGGGTGAATTTCACAGAGCGAATCACAAGGGATGCTGGGACTAATCAACGCTGAAATCTGACGCCTCGTCCCTTGGATGAGACCAACGGGGGTGCAGTTATGATATCGCAACACAAGCTACATTGTAAAAGATGGAGAACGGGGAGGAAAAAGGTACTTTGCCATTTGTTCGGTTCCAGCATACCATTCACAGCTAGCGTGAAAGACCTTCCGTTTCAAGCCTTTTCCCTTTACCTTGATGAGCCCAAAGTTTTCTAGTGGAGGTTTGGGAAGGAGCAGAAAAATCACAGCATTTCTTTCTTGGGGTGCGAGAATGGACAGAAGTGACAGACAGACAGGACGACAGGAGGACGAGAGGGTGCGGGTGACGATGAGGAAGGGAAAAGGACAAGAGAGAGGGGCAGGAAAGATGCAAAGTTGATGGGCATTGATGTGGGATGTAAGAGGAAGCAGAGAAGGAATATAAAAAGACAGGAGGAAGAAAAACAGAAGAAGAGACATAAGATAAAGGTATGAGCAGGCTGGGAGGGAAAACAGTAACAGGTGCACATAAAATGCAAGACAATAAAAGCAAAAGTTGATCTTACACAAACACTAAGCTAGAAAAAAAACATGTCAGATTTACCGCACACTCTAAAACGACTGACGCACCAATCTCACCGAAAAGATGCTGCAAAACCACAATTAATACTCAGAATTGATATCATCTGTAAAACTGTACCTGAATGCCTCGTGTAAATCAATCGCACACAGCAGTAGGGCTCCGGAAGTAAAATGCCATTCACATAATCATATAATGCAAGATTATTCATCAAAATATTTTAAAACAGGATCTACACATGAGCACTGAGGTTTTTGATACACTTTTACGCTTATGCATTTATTTGGTCAGAAATACAGTAAAAACATTTTTAATAACCGTTTTCTATTTCTAATATATTTTAACATGAGATTTATTCTTGTGAGGTCCAAGCTGAATTTTCAGCATCATTACTGCAGTCTTCATTGTCACATGATCCTTCAGAAATTATACTAATATGCTGATTCGCCGCTAAAAAAACACATGTATCATTAATATTGATAATTTATGGAAACCGTGATACATTTTATTCAGGATTGTTTGATGAATAGAAAATTCAAAAGAACAGCATTTAATTGAAATAGAAATCTCTTGTAACATAAATGTCTTTTCTGTAACTTTTGATCAAATTAATGCACCCATTCTGAATAAAATGATTGATTTCCAATCAAATTATGTTTTGTTTTTTTGCAAAGCTAACAGAAGCTTAAAGCTGCAGTCCGTAACTTTTTTGGGTTAAAAATTATCAAAAAATAATTTTGAGCAAGTACATAAACAGCCAGTGTTCAAAACTGTTGACCTTGGCTCGATTTACAACGGTAATCTTGTAATAATGTTTTTAATTCCAGTGGTACTGGTGGATTTCCACTGGAAATTCGAGCATATCTTTGAGTCATTACGTCACATCTGTACACATGTGAAGAAACACATCTGTACACAAAGCCGGCTAGTAGGCTATATTACGTGTGAGGATGTTGGAGATGGAGATTTATAGCCTTTTCTTACAGCATTTGATATAATTAAACTAATCAATTTGATAGCGGATCCAGAAAGGTTCAAACGACAATCCCCAGTGACAACTGGAGATTCATCTGTGGTAAAACGCAAAAGACTTCGGACTTTCGGAGTGGCTACAGAAAAAAAGGGACTTCAAACGGGCCCATGCGAAAACGAGGATAAAAATGGCTTTTGAAAGGTGGCGAGGACTCAAAAACGGACACAGGGACGGCTTTTTTTTCTGCTGGACCGTTAAGACATTTCAATGGTTACATTATGTAACAGTAGCACACTTGTTGGCTTAATTCATACAGTTACAGAGTTTTCTTTGTTGTGCCATTCTCGTTTTGCTGTCTGCCTTATGGTAACTATCAATTATTTTGTGCAGTGCTATGAGAGGGAGCAATTCACCTCTACTCCACATTCATTTGTTGGTATATGACGATTAGAAATTAGACTGCACAGAAATGGAAAGTAAACCACAGGTAGCCCTAATACACATTGAATGTAGTCACGCCATGCTGATCTTGTTGAACACGGTTTGACGTGATATGATAAGCGATCGTTAGATTTAATCATTTATTGCAATGCGTTTTTCCCCTTAGTTGGTCAGAACAAAAGTGGATGATGTTAGCTAATAACTTGTTCAGATGACATTTTCCGGTGAAAATTCTTATGTTGTTCATGCTTTCAAAAAGTAGAATCTGTGATTCCGAATGTCAGTATCCACACCGGCGCGGTGACTGACAGCCGCACATTCTCCTCATAACATTGGATTCATCAATTCACGTAAAGTTGATAATTCTGCGAATAACTGCAGATTTTGAACAGAGATGGCGACAAAGAGGAAAAACTACGGACTGCAGCTTTCAGAAACTTTAGCTAGCCAGCTACCTAACATTAATTAACATAGGGTGTAAGCAAGCATTACAGCACAGTAGTAGTAGTGTTCACTGACAAGAAAACTGTAAAAGTGTGTAAAAAAAAAAAAAGGCACAAAAATCTCAGATTCGATTATGACGAGTAGTCTATTCCAGACATAAAAGACATTAGCAATGAATTGTTGTAATGTTGTGATTTAGGCCAGAGTTGATTAAAGGACTCTATTCTGAAATACTTATGGAACAGGACAAATACTTCCGGTACAAAGGCTGCGTAAAAAGTACGCAGCCGCCGTTGTGCTCTATTATCTGTATGAGAGATGTTATACGGCACCTGGTGCTTCCATTCAGCATTTACACAAACAGACAGACAGATGTGTGATATAAAGAACAGAAGATGAGGTGAGTGAAGCTGTAAGATCATGCCAGACACAGACATGACTTAGGTTGTGTTCACACTTGGCAGGTTTGGTTCTATTAAAACGGACTCTGGTGCGATTGCTGATAGTGCGGTTCAAGTGTGAAGGTGGCCAAAGAAGCGGTACGTCTCGGTACACTTCCCAACGAACTCTGGTGCTGTTTGACTGAAATATGAACGAAACACGGAAAAAAAAGACATCTAAACGAAACAAAATCGCAAGATGCGACCCTAAAAAGGCCATAATGCTCAAGCACACCTGTTTTTTCTCATCATAGTCACGATGTTGCCCATCACAGATCGGTACAGGTGTCAGATCCACGTCTCCTCACAGCAGTTTGTAAGTGTGACGGAGGGGTTCCTACTGCTGTTTTGAGTCCTTTACACATTTTATAAGCTCTTCATGAGTTCTCAACCGGTAAAAAAAAGTAATCATATACAACGAGCGCATTTATCCGAGCACATTTTTTTGGATGTTTGGTAAGCCATAAAAACCGTACTTAATGTTCTTTATTATGTGGCTTGGTGTTAAAAATGACAGTAAACGCTAAGCAAACCAGGACTAAATGTATCATTTTCGTATTTGGTCCGGACCAAAAGAACCAAGAGAACACAGCCTTAGAGGAACCTAGAGGAGTGGCATCTGAGAGTGTTAAAGAGTGTAAATGTTGGTCAATGTTAGGGATCTGGTGTGAACATGCCATGCAATGAATGTCGCAGACTTCCCACTGAACAAAACATAGAGGACATGGAAAAAGAAGGGAACAAACAAACCAGATAAAGCAAAAAGAGAAGGAGCTCATAACGTTGTTACAAGCCAAACAAACGTATAAGACAATCAGGCAGTCTCAGTGTACGGCATCTTCAGGAATCTTACCTTTAGATATACACAAGTGATAGATTATGATCTGAAGGGGAAACATAAGATAAACAAAATAAAAATAAAATGGGAATGAAAAAAAAGAAAATAAAGAAAAGGAAAAGAAAAATGATCATTTGTGTTTAGAAAGGTACCAGGAGCCCAACACAAATGCCAGAATAAAAGCGTTGGGTTTGAAAAACGACTTCATTTGCATAAAATACAAGACAAAAGATTATTTTTCAGCCCCAAAACAAATTGTTTTGCAATTGACTGAACTGCGTGTGTCATCAAATGAAAGGCTTAATGACTCATCTGGAAAATGCCAATTAACTCTCTTGAAAGGAATTTATCCTCAATTATTTTCCCAGAAACTACTCCCAAAATAATGGCTTAATGCTATTTCTGGACTACCTTTGATTCAAGTTCTGTTGTTATGTTCATTGTAAGGTTAGCATCAAATAGCAGAGAGCATGGCACTAGAAACGGCAAGGCCTTGGGTTTGATTCCCAGAGAACGCAATAACTTCTTAAAATGCTCCAACGTTCAAAATTTGAGGTCAGTAAGATTTTTGTTTTGAAGGAAAGTGACAAATATGCATTAAATTGATAAAAAGTGGCTATTTACAAAGTGAATATTTACAAAGCTACAAAAGTTTGAATTTCTATTTAAAAAAGAGCTGTTCTTTCTATTAAAATGTATAATAGTTTCCACAGAAACAACAGTTGGCGTTTACATTGTAATAATATTTCACAATATTACTGTTTTGATTATGTTTGATCTAATAAATGCAGCCTTGGTGAGCATAAAAGCCTTCTTTCATAAACAAACATCTATCTTACCGACACCAAGTTTTGAATGGTTGTGTATATATAAATATATATATATTTTAGTGCTGTCGATCAATTACTTTTTATTTTTTATATTGTAATAATTTCACAGTTACTCTCCAAATGAATGTAGAAACAACTTAAAGACAGTATATTTTAAATATTTGTAGCAATAGCATCTTTTTATGAATGAAGGCCAGTATCACTGATATTAATACAGCTACTGATTTCTCTATGAAATTGTTTCTTTTTAAATATTAATGATAGACATTCAACATTACAGTATAACTGAAAGCTATACATTTCAACATGTATTAGGCTTTTAAAAAATAACTTTTAATCTTTGTTAAAAGTGACCTCCAAACAATCTCCACATAAACCCATTATAAAAAATTTCATATTTACCTGTGGCCTTCCTACCCGTCTAACAGGTAGGAAATATACAAAAATGTAATAAAGTTCTCAAACAGTCTGCACTGCATAAATTAAATATATATGAATCATTATTAAAGCCACAATTTTCTCAGTTACCTTTGTTCTTTGATTAACATTAATGACAGATATCACAGCGGCTGGTTTATTAAGCTGCTGTCACTTTAGGGTTAGTTCACTCCAAAATGAAAATTTGCCCATGATTTATATGAGATTCTACTTTCGACTACAAATAAAATCAGAGTTATACCCAAAAAAGAAAATTATTCCATAATTTACTCACCCTTAAGCCATCCTTGGTGTATATGACTTACTTCTTTCAGACGAATACAATCAGAGTTATATTAAAAATGTCCTGGCTCTTCTAAGCATTATAATGGCAGTGAATGGCAGCCCAATAAAGTGCACAAATGCCTCGCTTCGCTTCAGAAGGCCTTTATTAACCCACTGGAGCCGTATGGATTACTTTTATATTGGATGGATGCACTTTTGCGGGCTTCAAATTTTGGGCTGCCATTCACTGGCATTATAAAACTTGGAACACCCAGGACATTTTTAATATAACTCTGATTGTATTCATCTGAAAGAAGTAAGTCATATACACCAAGGATGGCTTAAGGGTGAGTAAATTATGGAATAATTTAATTTTTTGGGTGAACTATCCCTTTAATGCCCTTTAATAAATATATATATATATATATATATATATATATATATATATATATATATATATATATATACAGTCAAACCAAAATTTATTCAGACACCTTCAACATTTCTCAGATTACAGTTTATTCGCTATAGTTTAGAAAATATGACAAGAACTCAAGAGTTAAACTGTATCAGAACTAATTCATCCTGATAATGTCAGATAACTTTGATAGAAAGGTATGAAATGGATTACAATCAACCAATCAGCTGTCAGCTGTTAAATTTAAGTACACAATTATATAATAACAATTTAGGTCAACCAATTACCAAGCAATGCTTACTTTTGTTCAGTCTGTGGTGTAAAAGGTCGCATTAGCAATTACAGAAAAAACACTTAGGCAAAACATGGTCAGGTCAAAGTGTCTGAATAGTTTTGGTCCCACATTTTTTATCAATTTTACTAGTAGTCCATTATATGAAGAATTTTTGGGTATAACAAGTCCCAGTTTACTTTATTTTGCGATCCTCAATTACATAAAAGAACTATAGTGTCATCCACCCACTAGTATAAAAAAATGATATCTGGTGCCTGAATAATTTTTGGTTTGACAGTATGTATATATATGTATATATGTATATGTATATATATATATATATATATATATATATATATATGTATATATATATATATGTGTATATATATATATATATATATATATATATATATATATATATATATATATATATATATATATATATATATATATATATATATATATATATATATATATATATATATATATATATATATATATATATATATATATATATATATATATATATATATATATATATATATAATGCAATGTAAGTCGTTTTGGATAAAAGAGCCCAATGAGATAAAGCCCAATGCATAAACATGTTAATGTAAAAATAAGTAAGTGTGATTCTACAGTCTCAACTGATGGGGCTATGACATGCAACAAAAGGCCAGAGAGTCTAACTGGATGGAATTGTGAAGGTGAATGGTGAGTGGTGTAAAATGACAGAATTAAGCATCAATTCATTAAGTCAATGACGCCCACCTGCTTCAGATGGGAGATGGTGGAAAGGTGCAGGGCAGAAAACCCGAGCCGCATAGTCCTCGAACGTTGTCGGTTCCAAGTGGTGCTGGACTATCGTCTCCAGATATCTCGCTCTCTCTTCGTAGCTGATAAACGTACGAGTTAAGGTCAAACAAGGTTGTTGAATCGATATTTCAAAAGCAACACAAACACACACATCAATAGGGGTCAAACAGTTAACCAGGATGCCATGGGTTAATAATTCTCCCATCATACTGTAAACTGTATTACAAAGCTGTCATTGCTTTACGCATGGTGACACTGGGTATCAATGGACATCTTACTGTCGGGGTTATTCGGTTAAGAAAAATGATGGTATTGTGTAAATGGAAGGGATTGGATTACGCCGCTGTGTATGGGTTTAAAAGGAGGGATTCTGTTAATGGGGACGATTTGATTAAAAAGTCCGGTAGCATATGGTCTTGGCTGCATTCATAACTTCGTAAACCAAGAACAACACGGTTCGGATAACGACGGATACTGCATCACTGGAGAAACTTGAAGTAGCGGTGAGAAATGGAGTGCGCAAGATACACGGAGGGCCTGCTGGGACGAGGCAGGGGGAGGATATTCTCGGCTGTTTTTTGGGGTGTTTCTGCGGGTGAAGAGGCACACGGAGCATCTCCACCAGGAAACGCAACACTCACGCAGATCTGTCGTTTGCCTTTTCCTGTCTCCAGCAGACCCGTTTCCTGCCGACGGGTCCTGCTGTTTGAGAGCAAACCCTGGAGTGAACGGGTGAGAAGTTCCCACAGAGGAGAAGAGAAAGCAGCTAGCGAAAGTGTCAGTGGGTGTGATGTAATTAGACACACACAGTACCACAACTACAGGCAGAACATGACAGAGCCATGGTGGTCTTGACAGCCGTGTTACCAGCTCAGAATAGCACTCATACAGTCTTACTCACTAAAACATTCAGTCAGGGCTGATACAAATTAATTGTGTCCTCCCTGTTTTACACTTCCAAATGATTGAGAGTAAGGGCAGAACTACCTCAAAAACCACTAACAGGTAATACACCACCCGTCAAATGCTAAATTGCCAGCTAAAAAACATATACAGAAGATTAATCTGATATATACACAACATAAATATAATATTGATCTATTGTTCAAAAGTTTTTTCTGGTAACACTATAGTTTAGGGTCTGATTCTCACTATTGCTAAGGTGCTGTATGTAAGTTTTTGACTGTACTAAAGCATAAAAATACCACAATATGTTTGCAGATATTTAGGAAACATGCAGGGTTCACACACTCGTTTCTCTGAGAAACAATGCTACAGCCAGTTACTCTACTTTGAAATGTGCGTTCCGTGTTGGAATGTCTGTTTTTGTTTTGGTCTGTGCGATAATGCACGTTGCCTTTTTTACCCAATAGTATTTCGCCACCACAGGTTGCCAGTTGGCGGAAAACAACGCGTATTGCCGCCATGGAAGCCAGCAAACAAACTGGGTGAGAGATTGCAGATTCTACCCGACCTAAAAAGCGTCGCCATCCATCTAAAATCTCGAGAAACGGAAGCATATTAAAATGCGGATAAATCAGTTCATCAAGTTGCAGTGTGTAAGTATCCTCGCCTTAATTGTCAATTGCGCTCAAATCTCAAACTCAAAATGGCAACCCGCATGAGCGTCGAGTCTGAGGAACAGGGGGCGGGGCAAACAATAGTTTGAATTTGGACTGCAGTGCCACTTCAACCACTAGTTGTCATTCTTATATACAGCACCTTAAACTAGTAACTTATTAGCATGCATATTACTAGGATATTGGCTGTTTATGAATACTGATAAAGCACATATTAATGCCTTATTTTGCATAACCATAATATATATCCCTTAATCCTACCCCATACCTAAACTTCACCACTACTACATTACTATTACTATTAATTAAATAAATAACTATCAATAATCAGTAATTTGTAGTTTATGGAGGCAAAAGTCATAGTTAATAGTTTTTTATGGAATTAATACCTTTATACAGCAAGGATGCTTTAAAATAATCAAATGTGACGGTAAAGACATTTATGTTATATAAGATTTTTTTTTCAATAAATGGTTTTATCTGAACTTTCTGTTAAAAAAAAAAATCCTGAAAAAATGCATAATGTTTCCCACAAAGGAATTGAGCAGCACAACTGTTTTCATAATTTATAATAATAAGAAATGTTTCATAAGCACCAAAGCTCTGAAGGATCACGTAACACTGAAGACTGAAGCAATTACTGCTGAAAATTCAGTTTTGCCATCACAGGAATAAATGACATTTTAAAATATATTAAAATTGAAAACAGTTATTTTAAATTGTCATACTATTTCACAATATTACGTTTTTTACTATGTTTCTGATCAAATAAATGCAGCTTTAGTGTAGGCCTCAAACTTTTGAACGGTGGTGCAAATTACATGCCATTTTATTCAGAGTAGAATTTACTAAAATTAATATGACATTATTAAATATTTTACAAAATTGTACTTTTATCAAAAAAATGAACACTGACCACTGTATAAATATACAAAAAGTGTTTGAAGCTGCAATTAAATAATCCTTTTATCCATTTCAGGTCACTAAAATGGAAAACCTGGTTCTTGGACTGAAAGGTCAGGGTCTTGAAGGGTCTAGTCTTGGTCAGGTATTAGTCAGGATCTGGTTCTTGGGAATTTGATTACAACTCTGCTACGTAGATGGTTCATGGCCAGAATAAACTGCAAAGTGGACCATATTTTATGCCGATAGTCCGGCTACAAGGGGCAACCACTCCAAACAGCGAGAGCAAAGCATGAGCAG
>CM042249.1:18282389-18472389 GCA_023566225.1 Romanogobio albipinnatus | reverse complement strand
ATCATCCATCCATCTATACACATCCACCCATCCATCGATATATCATCCATCCTTCTATCCATCCATCCAATCTATCTTTCAAATTTCAAAAGGCTTTAACTCAAAGTTTTCAAAAAAGACTGTCATCATTCAAAGTTTGTGTTAAAAAACATACTTTTATATAAATTTCTTTAAAAATGACAGTTTTTCATTTTAATTCTACTTCTACTTTAATTCTACTTCTTTACATTCAAATGTAAACTTTTATTCAGTTAAACTCTGCATCCTGTTTGCTACCTCAATTGAAATTTAATTCAAATCAAAGAAATGAAATGGATTTTAAAAGGCAGTTTCAATTCAGTTCTGCTTAGAGCATGAGTCTAGCTACAACGTGTTCATTATACTGAAGTGATGTCCGAATGAATCATAAAATACAGTGAGAACACAAACAAAAACAGGGCATCTCAAAGGACACTTGTGCTTGGAAACATCAGTGCAGCCAAGAGTTCTGGGATAATCGGATGTGTGACAGCAGCACAAGGATGGGCAATATCTCCACTCTCTGAGAGCATAGCTATTCCCTGCTCTTGCCTTGCAAATTAACACAGCACAGTAGCTGACGAGTGTGGTGAGACCACGGTCCCAAATCGCACACAGCTCATTTTAATTACACACATGATCAGTCATTTTCTCCACATGGTGTGGTTGTTATTATCTGTGCTGAGAATTCCTCAGTAGGACATCATTGGCACCTTTCAAAAGAAACCCACAGAAGGATCCGCAACCCCACAGAGAGAGCCACTGTCCGGCTGCCGAACGGCTCTCGTATCCTCACACACAACCCGGTGGGATGTGCACAGAGGAGTCCACTCACTCAAACCACAAACCACAAGGTCTCCACAGGTGATTTTGTCAGGACACGTCTGTCAAACCCTATGAGAAATCACTTAGCTGATATACAGTTTTCAGTCACACCACTTTAATGGAGCGTCAAACTAGCTCTTGCTATTAAAGACACCATGAAATGAAAATGGACAATTCTTGTTTTATGGAATATTTCAAATGATTCTCTTCTCTAATGACGTGTTTACTGGCATGAGGGCAGGACAACCTGTCACTCGCATGAGATCACAGACAGCAATGGGAAGGGACAATGATCCAACCACCCAATCAATTCCTGATGGACAAAATCAAGTCCCACCCTACATTTTTACCTCATTTGAGAAGTTGTTTCAATCAACATCACAATAGGGAAGAAAAGATGATTGCAATTTCCGTTTCAGGACGACTTTAAGATCTCCCATCGACTAAGCAAGACCTACCCAATTATGCATTCTGAAAAAATATGAATCAAATATCAGTGTCAATCGAAACAATTTGGAAGATAAACCTTAAAAACAACAGTTATCAAGATCTAGGAAGCCAAATAAAACTACATATGCACTGATGCTTGAGAGAGAAAGAGAACGAGATCAGAAAAGTGACAGAGAAAAACATCACACAAATAATCAAATTTGAGGAGTTTTACAGAGTATAATTACAGAAATCTATGTGTGCCCTGAAGTGCAGGCTAATCGGTTTATTTTTCCATCTGATGCCTGCTGATATCGTGGCCCTAACAGTGATTTTATTAGCGAGGCACGGTGCTGCGGCTGGCTGCCATAGCCCCGTCATTACGGCCAATGTCTCCGTGTGGCACAAGCAGATGAGAGGAGAGATAGCCCAAGCTAATGCACCGTTGCCTGGGGCTCCGAGACACTGATCTGGGCCCGGGCTCCAGCATCACAGCCTCTCCTATTAATCTCTGCTGAAACCAAATTGGAGGGATCGTGAAATACAGCCCCAAGAGCGTCCGGCCCGATTTATCGCCCTGTGTCCTGTCCCCGCGCCCCAGGGGGAAAGTGATGTGCGTGCTGCCGTTGCAAATGCAACATTTATTTAACATTCACGACGCACAAGTCAGCGCTAATGCTATCAGAGAGAAGCGTGTGTACGGCGAGCTACACGTACATGGAGGTCCTGATTAGTATGAATGAGTAAAGGTGGCCTCGCCATCTGCCTCCCATGCATGTCTTTTTTAAACGGTAACCTGATTTTGTGGTTCTATGGGGAGTGGAGATTTTTCACCACGGCTTTCAAATGCCATGGCTATTAATTCTTTAAATCGCATTTAGCTTTGCAGAATTTGCACAAGGAGTGTTTATCTTCTAACATGTTTCAGCAGGTTTTGATGCACAGATGGACAAGCTTGCAACAAAAAAAATAAAAAAATAAAGAAGATTATTATCAAGCTCTGTGGATCATCTTTACAGCTCCACCGGTCAAAACTATATAAAATATGAAGATCATTTTCGCTTATTATCTAGCATTTCTAGTTTTAACACAGATGGCCTCTATTCACCATAGCCAATTTGAATCCACCAGAATGAAGATATTGTGTGATTTATTTTCATGTTTACTGAGAACAGAGGCTGCAAATATGATTTAGGGGTAATTCACTCCGAATTCATCCCTTAAAAGTCATTAAAAAATGTAAACTTTTGTTACATTATCATCCATAACTCGAGTCCTGGCATACCAGGATCACAAGTTATTGATCATTAAATTGAGAATGTCTTCATAAAAATTCCTCAATTTGAATTGAATTGTATTAATATCAAACAGAACGCAGAATTGCAATTCAAATATTGAATGCATGGAGGCAAAATTAAAATAGATGTAAATTCATAACTACAAAAGCAAAAACTTTCAAACACGGTTTTGTCAAGAAAAGATTCAAAATTATTTGTTTTGAAAAAGTCTTGAAATTACAGAGAGAATGATGGATGGATAGAAATTGTAATTAGATAGCTAGATACATAGATAGATGGATGGATGGATAGACAGAAAGAAAGACAGACGGACGGACGGACGGACAGACAGACAGATAGATAGACAAGACAGACAGATACAGAATGACAGATATATAGACAGAAAGATGCATGGATGGATGGAGACAGGATGACAGACAGATAGAATGAGACAAAACAATAGAAGACAGACAGACAGAGACAGAATGACACAGATAAAATGACAGACAGACAGAACAATAGAAGACAGACAGACAAGACAAACAGAAAGAGACAGAACGACAGTCAGTCAGTCAGACAGACAGACAGATATCTGCTACACTGATCACAAACTCCATGTCAGGAGCCTGCAGCGCATCCTAAACACCTTGTAAGAGTCAGACCCACAATCCCCATCGCCACGCACCCCCAGGGAGCTTGTTGTTTACCAATCTATCCCGAGACGGAGGGGGCCACACAACAACATTTTTTTTGTTAACACACCCTGCACCTCACTCATTCATACACGGCCTGTGCTTGACTGACTGGAAAGTCTGAGGATGAAGCTGTCGGTGCTAGCAGGTCAAAATAGGGGAGAAGTTAGGAGGAGTGGCCCAGCGATTGATCGACATATTAATGCAATCGCAGGCCACTGAGGTGAACTGTGCTGGAAAAAAAACCACTGACATGAACAGTGACGGGGGTCGCTTGTGCAGTTACAATAATTACTAATGCACAAAATAAAGAGAAAGAAAATGGCAAAAGCAATTAAGGACTGACCCACCAATACACCCCCCCCCCTCCCCCCAATCTGTTCCAACCCCTTTTCAGCACTGACAGGACAATTAGTGAATAGCGCAACCTTCCATCCCCCTTCACACACACACCAACAAACCACGTTGTTACTGGAACACAATGGGGCCCATTGTGAGAGCTGGCAGTGTGTGGCAGCGCTGCCCGTTAGGCGTTTGGCTGTGGCTATGTTGAGTGTGTGTGCGTGCAGGCCGCTCAAGCATGGGGACAAAAGGAGAAGCGCTGGCCTGCTGCTTCCATCAGCTCGGTTGCCTTTGGAAAAGCCAGAGTCAGAAGGAAGGAGGCTATGACCCAAAGCTCTTCCACTCTCTCCGCTATCACGCCCTGCCATATGCTGACCCCAGCAGCCCGGCACTTATCGCTGCCAATCAGCAGCCAGCGGGCCTGCCCCCACTGTCATGCCGGAGCTGGCGCGGTCCCACACACACCACTGGACTGGCACGGCCAATGGGGAAGCCGCTTAGCACGTCCCCTCCTCTCCCCCTGCGTCCCAATCGACCACTGACAGATGGAAGATGGCCGTGACTCTTAGACTTGCGTGTTTTTTTTTTTTTTTTTTATCAAGTCCAAGCCAACAACACCCGGCCAACTCGCAGCCGCGAGCCAGACGGATCAGATAATGTGGGTTTCTCGCAGCACAATCGGGGGTTGAAGGACAAGATCTAGATCCACTTCATTCCAGGATGTGTTACAAGGAACCGAGCAGCTGTAACGATCTGGTAGCCTGGGGGAGAGACAGGTCAACTAGCTCTAATCAAAATGGGGTGTTTAAAACGCACACACACTTCCACATATGGCAGCCCAGACTGTAGCAGAACATTTTATCACTCAGGCCCAACATGGTGCCCTCAGAGACTGAGGCTGGCTGGAAGGCCCCGAGCTTGGGCTCTTTTTTTCACACATGGCCCTTTGGATTACTCCTGTGCTATCTGCGGTTTAACCCTGTTATTTTGTCTGCCCAGCATTCATAACATTGACCCACGCCAGCTACCTGCTATCTTCTGTTTTTTTTTTCTTTCTCTCCAACAGACATTAAGACCAAAGAGGCCCCTTTCTATCCATTCCAGGCCCTAATTTCACAGTCATGCCGAATGAGGGATCAGTGCACGGGGAGGCAGATGGACGCAGCCCGGGGCCAAGAGAAAGAACTGGAACTTAGAGTCAGGCACAAGAGAGGTTGAGGCGTGTTGGCTTACAAAACGAGAAAAAGGAAGAGATAAACGAAAAAAGTGAGAACAGCGGTCTGAGTTTATAGAGTTTAATGGAAAAAATGAGGAAGAAAAGGCTGTTTTGAAGTGGCTTGACTGTGGACTCTTTAGAAATGGAAAATGCAGGTCTGTCTTTCTTAAATCTAAATCATTTACTCACAACACATGTCTCTGCTGAGCTAAAAAGGGGATTTTGATGACCATGTGTCAGTTGATTGTTACGAAAGCAGCTGGTGCACCATTTAAACACTTCTAAATGAGGAGTTCTACAGCAAGAACAGCACCTGATGTGTATCCACAGCAAATCTAATTGTCTGTTTTTGTCTGTCATACACTGAGGCTCAGTGTATGACGCATTTCAGATGGAAGAAAATGAGCTTGATTTTACAGAAAAAGAGACGCAATGGAAGCCTCGAAAGTTACTTTAACTACTTCCACTTCTTTCCAATTACACAAATCAACCCAAACACTTTGACTGACTAACAATGCAACCAGTGTAGTCCAATTAACCTAACAATTGACACTTATGAGTCAGTTCTTTTAGTGAATATGGTGCAATCAATGTACCAGAATTTATGAACAAATGATCCTTAGAAGTCAGTTCTGTTAGTGAATCGAAAACACAGCAAGATCATTGAAGCCTAAATCCTGAAACAAATGACTCTTATGAGCCGGTTCTTTTAGTGAATCAAAAACACATTGTGTAACAAATGTAGTCCAATCCATGAACAAATGACTCTTATGAGCTGGTTCTTTTAGTGAATCAAAAACGTACAGCATAAACAGTGTAGCTTGAATCCTAAAACAAATTAATCTTATGAGCGGTTCCTTTAGTGAATCAAAAACACATTGTGTAACAAATGTAGTCCAATCCATGAATAAATGACTCTTATGAGCTGGTGAGCTATGAGCTTTTAGTGAATAAATAAAATACAGCACAATCAGCTTCGCTTGAATCCTAAAACAAATTACTCTTATGAGCTGGTTCTTTTAGTGAATCCCCCCCAAAAAAAGTACAGCACAAACAGTGCAGCTTGAATCCTAAAACAAATGGTTCTTTTAGTGAATAAAAACAAATAGCATGACCAATGCAGCCTAATTCATAAAGAAATTAATCTTATGAGCCAGTTTTTTTTGTGAAACAAAACCAAAGCACAATCAGTCTGTCCTAAATCCTGAAACAAATGACTACCGTGAGCTGTTTTTTAAACGAATCAACAATATATAGTGCAGACAGCGCACTCCCGTTCTCAAAACAAGCTAAATTAATCATTAATAATGAATGTAATTTATAATGTGTTGTATAATTTACAGAAGAGATTTTATGTAAGCAATTACAACTAAAATATCAATAACTGAATTGATAAACTAAAAATCGAAAGCTTCCGAATCTGAAATGTAATTAGATTTCAAATCATGACGTTGCCACAGAACAATGTCATGAATTTATTACATTGATGATGGCTCATGGCTAGCTCCTTATGAGGGCTGAACCAGCAACTTCACCGCTCTGCACTTTAACAACTACACCACCCCACCCGCTAGTGATTGATTTAGAGATACAAGGATGTTAAAGCGACAATTAGGTTACATCACTTTCTTTCTCTCTCTCTCTCTCTCTCTGCAATGACTTCATGTGGCGGCACCATCAACAGGTAAGCAGTGACTTCCTTTCTCGCATCCCTGGGGTCCTCTTAGTCCCACAAGCCGTTTTCCGCATAGGAGAGCAGCCGTTTTGGCACATAGATCTTCTAATCACTACTAGCCTGCCATCCATCCCTCCCTCACAGTCATCAATTATTCGCACAGGACAGAAAGAAAATAAGGTGCGAGGGTGCTCAAAGAAAGAGAGAAAAAAGAGGGAAGGATAGTTTCAAAATAAAGGGAATCAGGCTGAAAGAAAAACAGAGAGAGAAAAGGTTTGGAGAGACATCCGTCGATAATGACAGATTACTGTAATTCAGGCTGTCAGGAGCATCGACCTGTGCGGCTCACGCCAATCAATAGCTCAGTCCACTATCGAGCTCCGCGCAGGCACACAGATGGGCGAGATTGCTGCGAGCGAAAGACTCAAGCTGAGCCAAACAATCTCTCTGGCTTGGAGGACATGGCAGATGAGAATCGCTTTCCCCCCCTTTTCTCTCTCATTTTCTCCCCTCCTCTCCATCTTTGCTTTGTTTTCTGGAAGTAGCATCTTTTTGATAAGAAAAGAGTGCTCTTAAAGAAAGGTTAAAGGTCTTCGGTACCAACAAGCCAGAGAGGCTGGGTTTGGACTGGGAAATGTTTAGATATTTAACATTATCTAAAGCATATAGCGGATGTAACTGTGGTTGTAAACGGTTTGAAGACAAAAAACGAATTTTATAGTGGCAACTTGACCATGCACAAGTTCAAATCCAGCCTGTGTGGCTCGTTCAGACCGAAGGACAACATTTCTTTAAAGGGGCTCTTTTCTTATTATATATGATTTTACTTTGAGGGTCAAAAGAGCTGACTGCCAGTGATATTGCGGTGTGATATGGCTCAGGTTCGCCCTTCATGGAAATCTATGGGATTTTTCTCATTCGCCACTTCGGAAAGGAAGAGCACACCAGTCCTCAACCACAAGTCACAAGATTTGAGATATGCAGGATGTGTACAGGTCCAAATCCCTAACCATAAAACATGAGCAATATAAATACACTTTGCAAGCACCACTAATTATTAGGACTGTCAATCAATTTTAATATATAAATTGTAATTAATCTCATAATTTAATGCAGTGTTAAAAAGGTATTGGGATTGAGATTATGAAGAAAAAAACAGATTCTCAAAAATGCATCAAAACGTATGGGATCAAGTAAATAAAAATGCAATAATAATAATAATAATATAACCACAACCCTTCAAAAGGTTTTTTTTTTACAAATTAAGCAAGGATGCAATACAGTGACAGTAAAGACATTTATAATGTTACAAAAGATTTTGATTTCAAACTAATTCTGCTCCTCGATCCTGAAGAATTCTGAAAAAAATGCATCATGGTTTTGCCAAAAAATATTACGCAGATTAGAATTACACCGTGGCTGCTGAAAATTCAGCTTTGACATCATAGGAACAAAATTAAATTTTAAAATATATAAAAGTTTTAAAGGTCCCGTTCTTCGTGATCCCACTGTTCAAACTTTAGTTAGTGTGTAATGTTGCTGTTAGAGCATAAATAATACCTGTAAAATTATAAAGCTCAAAGTTCAATGCCAAGCGAGATATTTTATTTAACAGAAGTTCCCTTTCAAAGCCTACAGCGAACGGCTGGCTTGGACTACATCCTGGTACTTCCTTCATAAATGACGTCAGTAGAACAGTAGAACAGACTAACCTCCGCCCACAAGAATACGCGAAAAAGGGGGCGTGGTCTTGTTGCTGTCCCACGTGGAGAAGAGGACGTGTCGCGTGGAGAAAAGGAAGTGGTGCGTTTGAGTGTGTTTGTCGCCATGTCGTCGAGACGCTGTTATTTTCATCCCGGAGTCAAATCACCTTTGTTTGGCTTTCCCAGGGACGCTGTAGAGATCATTAAGCGCATATATCTCCCGTTAAGAGGCGTGACCTTTCCACGTGCGCTAAGCTGCTGTCGAATCACAACACAGGAACCGTGACACGTTTGCTAAGATGCGGTCAAATCACAACACGGGAACCGCTGGCACAATCAGAACTCGTTACGTATTTCTGAAGGAGGGACTTCATAGAACAAGGAACTCATCAGCCGTTTTTAGGACAGTGAAAACAGCGGTATACAGATAAGTAAATTGTGTTAAAAATACTGTTTTTTTTTACACGCGAAACATGAACACGTTATATTGCACACTGTAAACACAATCAAAGCTTCAAAAGAACACGAAGAACGGGACCTTTAAATTGTTATAATGTTTCACAATATTACTCAACTAAATGCAGCCCTGGTAAGCATAAAATACTTCTTTCAAATACACATCTTACAAGCCCAAAGCTTTGAATGGTTGTTTAAATAACGCTACTTTTATTCCATAAAACGATTTCCATTGGAGTTTTTTACATTACTTTTTACATTACAAGGTAAACGAGCAAACACTAGTACTTATATACGTTTTTTTTAAAGAGATATTGTATGTTGTACATGTATAATAATAACTGAAAAGTGGTCAAAAAGACCCAAATGTGTGACCGAAAAAAGAGAGAGAGAGAAAAAAAGCTAATTGCCAGAGAAGGATTTCAAAAGCAAATGGCTGTGCATCACGGTTAGTAGGCATTGAGGGGTGATCAGAATGAGTCCATCACCCGCCTGACTAGGTGTGTGGAGAGCGGTGCTCTACATGTGTGAAATAAGATGTCAATAATTATTGAACGGCTCTACCTGAGAGAGACCAACCTGACCGCTTGCAAGTCAATCCGTACACATGTGAGCCAGGTCTGTACGGCAGGAGGACAGAGCAGAAAACGAAACAATGATTATAGGTTTCTGCCACCTTAAACATGGCTAAATGTGCACTCACTAGTCTGGGAAAAGGATACAAATTTTGGTAAAGAGGAATGAGGGATTTCAGAGCTCTACTGGCGTTGATGGCTGTGGCTCGCACCACTGTGGGTAAGATATTTCCATCCACTATGGCTCCATCAAACAAGGGACCGAAGAATGGCACCTGTGGAAAATGAGATGACATGATATATGAACAGTTAGTGGACTGTTAAGAGCAAAATGTGACTATGTGACTGTATTAAGGCCTATTTAAGAGCAAAATGTGACTGTATTAAGGCCTATTCACAGTCACACACACACACACACACACACACACACACACACAAAAATGTGCATGACAAGATTGTAAAACAAAATAATGAATCTCTACAAACACATTGAGTCTAAAATATCATATTGGGAATGGTATATTTTTAGTCACTCTTCAGTGATCCTTCAGAAATCATTCTAATATGCTGATTTTCTGCTCAAGACACATTTCTTACTATTATCAATGTTGTGCTGAATAATATTTTTGTGGAAACTGAGATACTTTTTTCCCGGATTCTTATGGAGAGTTCAAAAGAACAACATTTATTTGAAACAGAAATCTTTTGCAGCATTATGAATGTATTGGCCGTGATTTTTGATCAATTTAATGTGTCCTCATTGCTGAATAAAAGTATTAATTTCTTTAAAAAAAAAATCTTACTGACCCCAAACTGTAGTGTATGTTATTTGTTCTCACATAGCAAACATTTTTATTCAGTTTATTCAGGTATCTAAACCTTTTTTTCGGTCAGAGTGAATAGAGTGAATATTTTGGTATAAAAGTTGTTTGCAAGCACATAGTCGCAATAGGATTTTCTGTGAACAAGCCTTCACACACCATATAAGCTAGTAGCTTTATCCTTCAAATAAAAGGAGTCATGGAAATGTCAAAACCTTCAACGTATTTCAGCCTGTTACAGAAAACCCCCTGACATTAAGCAGAAAAGACACAGTGAATAGCCCGTACGCACTGAAATGGGGTCTAAATGGACTTTCATAAAAGCCAGGCCTCGTCTTTCTTTATCTCTCCATCTTTCTACATTTCCTCAGACTGCATGAAAGACTGAGCCTCTCGTCTCGGATCCATCTCCACAGCGGAATTCGATTCTGAGAATCCCATTCATTCAATTAGTCCTGACATAACTGAGCAGGAAGCAAAGGCTGGTAGTGCCCAAAGACAGATATGCTTCCACTGTCTCCGGTTCAAAGCATTTGGCTCATTTACAGAAAAACAAATGTGTGCGATGCAGAAACAAATATAAACATAACCAAATATCTCTATTTTACTTTATATCAATCTCTTTCTTTGACATTCATTAAAATCCTTTTTTTCCCCCTCAAAGTGTGGATGAGGGTTTCAAAAAGAGTCAAAGGTGTCAAATGTCCTTTTTTGTAGTAAAATAAATATTTGGTCATCTAACGCTATTCATTATTAGGTTTTCAAGGTTTACACACAACAGGTCAAAAGTTTCGGGTTGGTAAGATTTTTTAAATGTTTTTAAAATAAATCCTTAGAGCAGGGATCTTCAACGATTTTCAGGGCAAGGATTCCTTAGGCAATAGAGACATGGAGCAGGGACCCCCAATACAAAATTTGTCAAATAGAGCTATTAAGCAAATACACTTCTAAAACTCACTAATTTTGAATATTTTGTTTCGAGTAATCTACGAGTCTGCATTTACATTGCACGTATTTATTTTGAGACGCCATATTTTTTCCCCTGGGCTAGTTATCATCACTATGTCAATTGCAATTTTGAGAGTGAATCACGTATTTATATGTAGACGACGTCATTTCCAACACTTTGCAGCATATAATTGGTCAGCGATAGCAGCATGAAAAACAATATTTTATTCAATGGATTATAGCTATAAAGCATTAAAATCTGTAAAGTTGTCTACACTGAATAATGAATCACTTACTTACATCCATCATGTCTTTCTTTGTTAATGAGGGGATTCACGAGTGTGAGTAGAACTCAACACTGAACAAAAACTCTGGCGTTTTGAGCAGAGACTGGATTCTGGCCATTGTGTTCAAGAGATCAACAAACATGGCCATATTTCTCACCACTGCACATTTCTCACCACTCTCCAGAGCGCAAACTCAAAAATGCAATGGAGCGATGGCCAAATCTGTTTCGCCAATAATTTTATATTATTACAGTATCAACCGAGGGTGCTATTGCTTTAGATTCAGGGCGCAGATGTTAAATTTGACTGTGATGTTTTAATTCTTAAACAAAATTATTTGTGATCCAACACTAATTTGTGGACCCCCTGCAGTACTGCTGCGGACCCCTGGTTGAAGACCCTTGCACTAGAGCAGTGGTTCTCAAATGGGGTACGTAAAGGCACTCCAGGGGGTACGTGAGATTTGAAATTTACATATATTTAAAAAGTAGCATCTAGGGTTGGGCGACGTCCCCTAAATTGGTAGTTGACGATGTTTACAGTAAAACATTGCGATGGATGATGCTATCGTCGGAGTTTAATTATAGTTTAATTAAAATTTTTTTTTCATGTTTTAAATAATAATTACAATTATTATTTAAATATTTCATGACTCATCTGCACTTTCCAATAGGTTGCATATGAGGGGAAATCATCTTTTTTCCACTTAAGAAGAGTTTTGCGCTTTTTATTTATTTGAGCAATTTTTTTTTTTACTATATCTCTTTACATAAATACTATTTTCTACTTAAAAAGTGTAATTTCGATATTTTACTAACACAACTAATAACTCATCCGCACTAGGTTGCAAGTGAGGGGAAAAATGTAGCTTTCTTCCACTTAAGAAGAGTTATGTACTTGTAAGCACTATCTCTTTACATAAATATTATTTTCTACTAGTGGTGGGCTGTTATCGGCGTTAACGTGAGAGTCTTATCGGGCGATAAAAAAAATATCGCCGTTAATCTATTCTCAAAGTTGGGTTGGGAGCTGGGTCTATACTACTCAAGCTATGATGACTTTCACCTTGATATTTTAGCGCGGATGTACACCTAGCCGAATTGCACTGTAGGGGGCGAGAGAACGAGTCTTCGAACCTGTGTGTAATGTATGTCTACTAGTGTTGTCAAAAATATCAATATTTCACTATGTATCGATATTTAAATATCTGAAACGATACAATACTCATTTTCTACAGTATCGATATCAGCTGCGCTCTCCTCTCCGACCGACAGCGAGTTGACACCACCCGCCTCCTCTCATTCAGTCAGTTTAATCCTCTGAACATTGCGAACGGATGTTCTGCTGGACTTTTGTTAGTATTGGTGTGACTGGTCTGAATTTTGCGCGGGGTTGCACATAACGTTAATTCTACTAATTCCTGCAGATTTCGCGATCGCATCTGAAGCGCACACACACATACCGTAATAAAGCCGCCTCTGATCATACAAGTGCAAAAGAGCTCCTTTTTCCAGTTTATTAATGGTCAAATACAATCAACAAATGTCTCAAATGCCCATCTTGGTGAGTTTTTAACGTAAACACAGTCGTAACCAGCTCACAGGAACAGTGGGATCCATGCGTGCGTCAGGTCTTAAAGGGACAGAAGTTATTTATTATTCAAACTACAAAAAGACAAACGATCACTTATGAGTACACATATTCTGAAGGCCTTCGGCAGAATTCAAATGAGCCATTTTAATCTAGATTGATTCCAAGATTACAGTGAGATTAATCTAGATTAAAAAAAATTATCTATGCCCACCACTATTTTCTACTAAAACTATAATTTCTTTATTTTACTAACCCAACTATAACTCATCCGGGCTTTCCAATAGGTTGCACGCACTTTTGGCAATCCGTTACGGAGCCATTACATTTTTATTTTGCATATTGTGTTTAAACGTTCATTCGTGTAGTAACTACATATGACCACCTTACAATATTTCAATAACATAGCCTATGCTATTCTTTGCACGTTATTTATAAATAAAATGTAATTCCCATGTTGTTCCCGTTTTCTTGTTCTTGATTTGTTTTTCTTCTGTGTTTTAATAAATGTGTGTTATCAGAATCACCTCATTCTTTCATTTGATTTGACATTATGGCCTAGGCAAATTGTAAGAGTGTTAACCAAACAAAAGTTATTTGCCGCAACGCGTGGCATCACAATGATATCATCCATCGGCACAACCCTAGTAGCATCCATGCAAAGATCCTTTAAAACAAATTATTTAATAAATATTTCAGGACAATATAAGTATAAGTTCATTTTTTTATTTAAAATTAAGTTAATGATTTATTTTTGAGAACAGATCTTTATTATGATCCCAAAAGAGGACAATTCATGTTTATAATTATTTTAATGTGCACAAATCTTTATTTATAATCAAGTTAATTATTTCTTTCTTTTTGTTTAGTTATATCTTTTTATTTCCAAATAGTTCAAGAGAGACCACTACAAGTCAGCAGTGTTTTACACATTTATGGAGTTTTAAATAGTTAATTTTATCATTTTAAATGGTTATATGGTCACTGTTTTCACTACATTAGTTTGAATCACTACATTTTAGTGATGAGAAATATTTGCAATAAATTTAGTCATAGATTATTATCATTTAAAATGCTCGAAATAGTTTTTTTTTTAACAACCGCACTAGAGTATATTCCAGCATGTCAGGCCATTGCTCAGTTTTTCTAGAGTTTTCTAATGGAGTCATGTGATCTAAATATATTTTACAAATCTATTTGAATAAAGAAGAAAATAAAACTGTTTATGTCATCTCAAGTTGCATGCAGGAATCAAAATTAATCAAAAGATGGTTTTGTTCTAACAGTTCCATCATCAGTGTTGAGCTCACCTCTGGTTTTTTGATGATCTGGATGCTGTACATGTGATTCTTCATAGGGTAGATGATGATGAGCACATCTCCAAACTCAGTAGGAATGATGCCTCTCCGGTAGTCCCGCGAATGCTCGGACCACACGATGTGCACTTCATCGTTACCCAGGTGTCTTAACTGTATGGAGAGAGTGGATACAGAGATACCATTTATATTATACTTTTGTCCAAAAACATACTTATTAAAGATATGGTTTTTCAATAGTAACCTCAGGAAGAATGGTGATACCTCACTTTGTTTTTTGGAGTTTACATCAATAATACAACTGTATGCATTGTTTACAGTACAACAAGCCTTGTGTGCCATGCATACTTTATTACCATGTTCTCTAAAACAAAAGTAACTGGTCTGAATTGAATCTCAACTGTGCGTCGTCTGAGCCGTGGAGCAGCGCTCTCCACTACAGCATTTATTAACCTTGCGCTGTGACAGTTGAGAGAACGGCCACTCAGTCTCTCTCATTTCTTCTCATCTATCTTAGCCCGATCACTCCATCTTCCTCAATCACTGCCACGGGCCATGGGCGCAGTGACCCGTCAACTGTCCCGAGCGATGGCCGCAACCTTTATGCAACTAATGACAAACTCTGTCCTTTGGATTCAGCAATGGACATCATTCATTTCTTTATTTGCAGCTATGGCTGAAGATATTTAAAACAGTGAGGGTCATAGGAAGGCTGTCAGCTCTGTAACTCGTGAGTTGAACAGGTTAAAATGGAATTCATTAATCAAAACTAATTTAATAAAATATTTCATAATTTATTTTCATGGATTATGTGGCAAAAAATGAATATTGGATCCTTTAGAGTGCATGTTAGGCAATAAACAGTGCATAAAAATGCAGCTGTAAAGAAGGAAAAAAAACAACAGAAAAAAAGTGTGTGCGCGCTGTGGCACCGGCGGCCGCGCTGACACGCTTTAGTGTCTAGTTAACATGGTTTAGAGTTGCTATCGGAAGATCGTGCTCTGGATAGCCTCTCCAGCAGCCCTTGCAAATCCAATTTGCCTCTGAGGAGTCATGATAGGCGATGCAGCACAGGGACGGACCCAATCTAATTTGGGCGGAATATAGCCATGCGTGGCATGGAGGTCCCCCTCAGCTCCCCTGCAGGGCAGGGACGGCAGTCCAAAACCTCTCCACCGGGCCCAGCAACCCCACACATCACTTCACCCCACGCCTCGTGCTCAAATTACAGCCATGAATTACATCCAGCCTTCAGCTGCACTGCCACAGACCGGGGGCTGCCATTTCGTTCCAGGGTGTGTGTCCGTGTGACAAAATGATTGGAGTTTTATTGGACGATAAGGTGGTCTGGACTGAGAGATTTTCTTTCATCTCGGCCATCTTTGTTTAATCATGTAATATCATTCTGAGAAATGCCACATTTGCTTGGCGGCCCCATGGTGCAGATTGTGGCAACGTTGCAGGAGAAATACAAACGGCCTGTCCTCAATGTGATAAGAAGATATAGATCTGTATTAGATTTATTATTGCATGATGTGCTCTGTCACCTTCATGACACAAAATAATACAGGAAAGAAATGTCTGAATTATAAAAAAGGTGATCGGCCTAATTTGAGCATAAATACAGGGTTTAAAATGAGTTACTTTAAATATCTCCAGAAAAAAACTATGTTTGTCTACTCACGTTCAGAATGACAGTTGACGGATGTAAATATGATAACTTTTTGGATTGTATTGTATTGCATGTAACATTTTTAATAATCTTTTCATTTTTATTAAGAGCGGGACTTTAAAAAAAGATATTCATTTTTATTTTATTTTAGGGTGAACCAACCCTTGAAGACTTCTGCATGAAAATGACCTCTTATGACTTCACATGTGAAATGAGCAAAAATAGTGTTAAGCATTTAACAGCCATTGTGTGTATAAATGATGGCCTGGTTTCTTAAAAAAAACATTTTTCATGATCCAAT
The DNA here is from genome assembly GCA_023566225.1 of Romanogobio albipinnatus. Classification (NCBI taxonomy): domain Eukaryota; kingdom Metazoa; phylum Chordata; class Actinopteri; order Cypriniformes; family Gobionidae; genus Romanogobio; species Romanogobio albipinnatus. The sequence continues at coordinate 18,456,246 of CM042249.1, read as the reverse complement.
CGATCCATAATATACAGTGAGGAAAATAAGTATTTGAACACCCTGCTATTTTGCAAGTTCTCCCACTTAAGTTTTAAGTTTTTAAGTCTTAAGTTTGCCAATGACCATTTGGATGATCCAGAGGAGTCATGGGAGAAAGTCATGTGGTCAGATGAGACCAAAATAGAACTTTTTGGTCATAATTCCACTAAACGTGTTTGGAGGAAGAATAATGATGAGTACCATCCCAAGAACACCATCCCTACTGTGAAGCATGGGGGTGGTAGCATCATGCTTTGGGGGTGTTTTTCTGCACATGGGACAGGGCGACTGCACTGTATTAAGGAGAGGATGACCGGGGTCATGTAGTGCGAGATTTTGGGGAACAACCTCCTTCCCTCAGTTAGAGCATTGAAGATGGGTCGAGGCTGGGTTTTCCAACATGACAATGACCCGAACCAAGTAACCAAGGAGTGGCTCTGTAAGAAGCATATCAAGGTTCTGGCGTGGCCTAGCCAGTCTCCAGACCTAAACCCAATAGAGAATCTTTGGAGGGAGCTCAAACTCTGTGTTTCTCAGCGACAGGCCAGAAACTGATCTAGAGAAGATCTGTGTGGAGGAGTGGGCCAAAATCCCTCCTGCAGTGTGTGCAAACCTGGTGAAAAACTACAGGAAACGTTTGACCTCTGTAATTGCAAACAAAGGCTACTGTACCAAATATTAACATTGATTTTCTCAGGTGTTCAAATACTTATTTGCAGCTGTATCATACAAATAAATAGTTAAAAAAATCATACATTGTGATTTCTGGATTTTTTTTTTTTTTAGATTATGTCTCTCACAGTGGACATGGACCTACGATGACAATTTCAGACCCCTCCATGATTTCTAAGTGGGAGAACTTGCAAAATAGCAGGGTGTTCAAATACTTATTTTCCTCACTGTACATAAATATTACGTACAAAATATCATTTCACTTAGAAAAGTGTAACAAAGATGGTTGCAAACAACATTTCAGTTTGCATTGATTGCATTGAAAAATTACAACATGTCACCTTTCATCTCCTTGCAGGCATCAAACAAAAGAGGCATCCTTTTAAAAACAGTGGGCCCTGAAAATGAACCTTACATCTTTTCATCCTTCTACTTAAAGCCACAATATCCCACAACCCCCCTTTCAGCATACCTGCTCAGCTCATAAAAACAGAGAAGACACAATAAGCTGTAGGCGAGACCATTTAGATTAAACTTGGTAATCTAATTAGAGCCACCCTACCTAACGCCCCATGAAAAGCCCCTCTTATGGTCCACTGTAGCCCTCCCTTCCTTCTCCATTGTGTCACTCGCCGCAATATCACATTTCTATCTGCGTTCATTAATAAGTCTTTGGGGCGCATTAGCACCTTATCGCCTCGTCTCTGCCCCAGAAGATATATGAGTGAGGAAGTGAGGGGACAGCTTTAATGACAAGTGATTGGTCATTCGGCATGGGGATGGCCGCTCCACAAACAACCCCATATCGTAGCCTTCCAGCCAAGCTCATTAAGGATAATTCTGCACATTATTAGATTTGTGCAGCCCATGTGAACAGAAAAAAATACCCATGCAGACAGACATTTGTGGGTGTTTCTTCAACTACGGACACTTTAATGCCCCATGGGTAGTTTTTTATTAAAACTAACAGCTTTCAACATTGTTCTTTTTGTTATCAAGGTCACATTAAAACAGACTTGGTAACTTTTAACCATGCCTTATTTGTTTTGCTTTGGTACTAAATTTTAATTGTTTACCTTTGTCCTACACCCAGAATTTCAATCGTAAATGGGATAGTTCACCCTCAAGCCATCCTAGGTGTATATGACATTCTTCTTTCAGACGAATACAAGCTTTATAAAGTCAGTGAATGTCAGTAAATGGAAAAGTGCATCTATCCATCATAAAAGTGCTCCAAACGGCTCCGGGGGGTTAATAAAGGCCTTGTGAAGTGATGCGTTTGTGTAAGAAAAATATCCATATTTAAAACTTTTACAAACTGTAATCTCCAACTCGCATTCACAAGAAACTGGCTTTCCAGCATATGACTTAGGAGGCAGGCGTAGTAAGTTCTGGTGACGAACGCAGAAGCGCAGAGGATATAGCAAAACAAAACTTGGTTGTCGCGAGAACTAACATTCTCACCGGAGCGTCCTATGTCATACGCTGGAACGCCAGCGTCTGAATGCACGTATGACAGTTAGAGATTACAGTTTGTAAAAGTTTTAAATATGAATCTTTTTCTTACACAAACGCATCGCTTCGCTTCAGAAGGCCTTTATTAATCCCCCGGAGCTGTGTGGATTACTTTTATGATGGATAGATGCACTTTTATGAACTTCAAAACATAAACAGCCATTCACTGCCATTATAAAGCTTGGAAGAGCCAGGACATTTTTCTAAAGGTCCCGTTCTTCGTTATCCCATTGTTCAAACTTTAGTTAGTGTGTAATGTTGCTGTTAGAGCATAAATAATACCTGTAAAATTATAAAGCTCAAAGTTCAATGCCAAGCGAGACAGATTATTTAACAGAAGTTCCCTTTCAAAGCCTACAGCGAACGGCTGGCTTGGACTACATCCTGGTATTTCCTTCATAAATTACGTCAGTAGAACAGTAGAACAGACTAACCTCCGCCCACAAGAATACACGAAAAAAGGGGGCGTGGTCTTGTTGCTGTCCCACGTGGAGAAGAGGACGTGTTGCGTGGAGAAAAGGAAGTGTTGCGTTTAAGTGTGTTTGTCGCCATGTCGTCGAGACGCTGTTATTTTCATCCCGGAGTCAAATCACCTTTGTATGGCTTTCCCAGGGACGCTGTAGAGATCATTAAAGGGTTAGTTCACCCAAAATTGAAAATAAAGTCAGTAATTACTCACCCTCATGTTGTTCCAACCATGTAAGACCTTCGTTCATCTTCGGAACATAATTTAGTATATTTTTTGATGAAATCTGAGAGCTGTCTCACTCCTCCATAGGCTTTCAGAGGGACTGCATGGGACTGCATTTCGACGCATGCGCGAAAACGGCGTTCTTCTTCTACTACTACTAATCTCAGTTTTCGCGCATGCGTCGTGGCGTCAGAGGCTCAAATTGAACAACAATAATAGTGGGATAAAGTCGTTATTTTTGTTGTTTTTCCGCTCAAAAAGTATTTTCGTCGCATGATAGACTTAATACAGAGCCACTGTAGTCATTTGGACTCCTTAAATGACGTTTTTACTTACTATTCTGGGCCATCAAGTTTCATTCCCTCTGAAAGCCTATGGAGGAGTGAGACAGCTCTCAGATTTCATCAAAAATATACTAAATTATGTTCCGAAGATGAACGAAGGTCTTACATGGTTGGAACAACATGAGGGTGAGTAATTACTGACTTTATTTTCAATTTTGGGTGAACTAACCCTTTAAGCGCATATATCTCCGGTTAAGAGGCGTGACCTTTCCACGTGCGCTAAGCTGCTGTCGAATCACAACACAGGAACCGTGCCACGTTTGCTAAGATGCGGTCAAATCCCAACACGGGAACCGCTGGCACAATCAGAACTCGTTACGTATTTCTGAAGGAGGGACTTCATAGAATAAAGGAAGTCATCAGCCGTTTTTAGGACAGTGAAAACAGCGGTATACAGATAAGTAAATTGTGTTAAAAATACTGTTTTTTTTACACGCGAAACATGAACACATGTTATATTGCACACTGTAAACACAATCAAAGCTTCAAAAGAACACGAAGAACGGGACCTTTAATATAACTCCGATTGTATTCGTCTGAAAGAAGAATGTCATATACACCTAGGATGGCTTGAGGGTGGGTAAATCATGGGCTAATTTTCATTTCTGGGTGAACTATCCCTTTAAAACATGAAAATCCATTTAAAAAATATTATTTTTTAAACTATGATACTCTTAAAGAAATAATCATAACACATTTAAAACTTTATTATGTGAAAAAAAGTCACATTTTGATCAAATGCACAGACATTAACTGTTTTAGTGGTGTCATTCCCATCACAACCAACAATTTTGCCAATAATAATAACTTTTTTCAAAAGCTAGCATACTTGAGATGAAATATAAGACTTAAATATAATACTTGAATTTGAAAATATTTGAATTACATAATTTACAATCAAGTTGTAATTTTGTCAATTTATGCAAGAAAATATTAAATTAGTATATTTGGGATTTAAAGGGGTGGTAAAACACATTCTTTCGAAGGCTTGATTGTGTTTGTGGGGTGCACTGTAACATGTGTTCATGCTTCGTTTTTAAAAAATTGCATTATTTTTCATAAATTTTACCTTTATTCTACACTGCTCTGTCCCTCCTTGTAAAAACGGTCTGATGGTTTCCGGGTTGTATGAAGCCAGTCCCTCAAAAATACGCAATGGGCTCAGATTGGTTAGCTAGCCCAGTGTGTTGTGATTCGCTAACCGCCTAGTGCACGTTTGTCGGAAACGTCACGCCCCTTACCTTTACCGGTATCCTGTGCTTTGGGTAGTATTAGAAACAATGGCGTCAATAAAACCATACCAATTTGAGCCCGAAACAGACCCAGATAATTTTAGTGAAGATGATCGAGCAGAACCTGTTCAGTCCTCAAGAGTAAAGACTGCGGATCTATAGTGATCGCTACTGAATGGCACTGTTACTTTTGTATTTTTAGAACGATTATAGCCAAATATCTGTCGCAAGAACTATTAACCCAAAACAAACACTAAATATTGGCTTTACTAGTATCCAAATCAAACACAGAACCATGTTTAGCATGCCTGTATATAAACAATACATAAAAGCTCTAATCAAAGAATAATTTACACTAATGCCAAGTTCGCTGTTGAGATTTAAAACAGTTTGTAACGGTAGGTGTTTGTCGGATAACGTTAAGTATGAATGAGCATTTAACAAACTGGTTTGCAGAGCCAAACAGCGTTGTCATGTTTACTTACTTGCTACAACGTACAAATAACAATACAAACTATTACAGGAAAACACATTGACGAAAAATAAATCATACTTACAGGTTGTGGCCCGTAAACAGCTTCTGTTTTTAAATCCATCTTTCAGGACAAGCCGTTGTAAGAATCCTGCATTGAACTCGCGAAGATTGTGGAAGCTTTCCTCCGTGAAATGTGCAGCGGGAGCCGCACGCGCCCGCTGTGCATTCACACTGTTTGTCTCGTGCAGCTGAACCGCGGTTCGTGTATTGCAAATACAGACGAATATTGTCCATTACGTCACATTTTCCGGTCTTCTCCTCCGACCCCTGTCTGTCTCGTGCTTTGATTTATGATGGGCAGCATATATCTGCTGCAAATGCGACCTGTTTCCCTCTGTCTCATACACACATGCATATAACATGATGTTGTATGTTAAAAGCGCTGCAACGCACCCCCGTCCTATAGGAAGGCTGAACAAAGTAGACCTGCAATCCGGATGGAAATAACAGCATTTCGTCGGCATTGCGGCAACAACCCTCCAGCCTAATAACCACAACAACGCTTCCCTGCGACGATACAAAATGGCCTCGCCCCCCATTTCATATTCTTAGAGGAGGGGTTTATGTAAATATTGGGGCTGGTGATGTCAGAGACCCTGGAGGAATGTCTAGTAGTCCCTACCGGCCGTTTGCTGTAGTCCTTAGAAATTGATTTCTTTAAAGGTCCCATGGCATGAAATTTTCATTTTATGAGGTTTTTCAACATTAATATGAGTTCCCCTAGCCTGAATATTGTCCCCAAGTGGATAGAAAAGTTGATCGGTGTAAACCCGAGTTCTGGCTGTCTCTCTCTGCCTTTGAGAAAATGACAGGCCAGACGAGCCAATCCTGAAGTCTCCTGTTTTGACGTCCAAGCAGGAACGGTTACCTCCCTTTCCTCCGCCCAGAGAATCTGGCACGCCCATGCAAACGCTCGAGAGATCATTAACGTTACTTGTGAACGAGTGAATGCTGGCAGTTTCTCAGTGTTTGGATGTACAAATGAAAACAGAAGTCTTTTTTCAGTTCCTTCTGATCTGTGATCAGTAATTTCTGATGTGTAGCTAATTATTTATTATTCGTGCACACAATGCGGCTTCTCTCTCTCCAGACAGAACGGTGTTTTCGTGTTTTCTATCTTGTGAGTCAGTGTTTTTGTACCTCCTCGTCGCGTCTACCGGTTCTAAAATGTGCATACAGTCATGAGTTTCTGCTCAACATCGGCCTCACACACGCCGAAGCTCGGGCTGCACTGGCCGTTGGCCTTAAACATCCCCGACCCCCAGTACTGCATCTGGCCCACAGCGGAGGCACCAAACGCGGCGTGAGATTAAGCAGAAGGGGGGTAAGTTAAGCGTGAGCATATTCGGGCTAGCCAGCCTAGCCCCACAATAAACTGGATTACATTCGATTACTGCTGTTGTGTCTTTGTTTGCGCTGTGTACTCAACGCGCGTCACTGACGCTTTTATTTTATTTTAAAAATAATGCTATTATCAACACTTACTTTTAACTCGTTCATCTCGACAGCTGTAATGGTACTTTGCATGTGTTACACAGTTGGTAATAATGATGAAGACGGACTCGGTGTGACTGGGACTCGTGTTTATTCAGAACTCTCAGATACAAACACAATAAACTCGCGCTGACTGACAGCGCTCTCATAACTCAGTAGGTACTATAAATAACTTTGTTAGCGATCGCTGAGCTCCGTCTCTGGTACATTAGTGATGTCCGGTTCGCGAACGATCTTTCTTTTTAACCTGTTCTTTTTAGTGAACCGAATCAGTACACCAAATCGGACTGAATCGTTCTAGATGTCAGCCAATCACAACAGTGGGCGTTTTTACTGAAGTCTCACAGCAGACACGCCTCTTGAAGCAGGGCATTCAGCCACAGGGCAAACAGCAGTATTGAAAAAATGCCTTTTATTTCTAAATTATGACATTTTATGATGTAAAAGTAATACTAACAATATAAGTACACCTCAGGAAACATTATAAAATAATAGAAAAATGCCATGCCATGGGACCTTTAAAAGCAAATATCTCCCTTTGCTTTAAACTTTGAACGTTGTAACTTTGCAGATGCTGTTTATGCTCAAAAAGCAACATTACACACTAGCTAAAGTTAGAAATGTGAAATCGTGGTTTACCACCCCTTTAATTAAATAAATTGAAATTAGCCTTAGCAAGGAAAAGAGCATTTGTAACAAAAATCATTTCCACCATATAATGCTATTAATCAATACATTATTTACGATGTGTAAACACTGTCAGATTTTATTAGTAAACAAAAAATAAACTAGTCAAAATGTAAAAAGTTTTAAGAGCGTAAAAGTCTGCAGGCCAAAAAAGTGACCATGGTTGAAGAAACATAGTAGAAAAAGAAAAATCTACCAATGTTTCTCTGTGAGGTCACATTGACTGCGAGGAATAGAGAGAAAAAGAAAGGGTGTGACATCCATCTTTAAATAAAAGAGAGACAGAGATAAAAGCCAGTGGGTGAGGCAGAATGAGAGTATAAAGTACGGCTGTTAGGAGTCATTACTCTCTCTTTTTCTCTGTTCTGATAGCAGAGGGGATCTTTTCTCTCTATAGGGAACCCAGAAACACAAAAGTGCCGCTCTCGGCAGGTATAAGCGACCCACCCCTCAGATTAGCCTGGGTTAGGTTTAATGATGAGGTGTGAACGCACAGGTCAGCGAGGTTCTGTATCCCACTTCACCCACAGCATAGGAAGAGCAGAGCTGCACTGCTGGAGAGAACTCAAGACAGAAGAGCTATGAAAGAAAAGAAAACCACACAGACTACAACCTAAAACACCACAGGTGAGCAGGCAGGGGAAAAGTGTAACTCTTTAGAGAATCAACAGTTTTTGAGTGATGGAAAACAGTATTTTTTCTTGTTCCTTTGAGATTAGTGTACTATGCAGATGTATGTTTACGACGCAAAGCTCCCGTCCCATTTGGTGAAGCTGCAAAAACAAGTCATTTAGTTGTTTTGTACCTCACTGACTTTCACTGTGTGGATTGAAACTTTTTTTAAAATATGCATCTTTTCATTTTAAGTCTTTTTTTTATTCTAAAGATCTGAGATGTGGTGGAAATCAGTGTTGTTTTTGTTAAATAAAACTGTTAAAAATGTTTGTTAATTGAAAGCTGAAAATAAAAATAAAATAGAAATAAAAAAAATAAACATAAAAATAAGAAATGTTGCATTGGCAACTAACTGAAATAAGTTGAAGTACTAAAATAAAAATAAAATCTATATGGAAATATAAAAAAGCTAATAAAAACAAAACATAAAACAAAAATTAAAATTAAAATATAAAAAGCTCATTCAAAATATGAATAAATACCATAATAGTACCTAAACAGAAATTGCTCATGTAACCCAAATAAAATCATAACTTCAAAATGGCATCCTTTACAAGTTCACCTTTTTAGTCAGCGAGTCGTCGGAGTCCGGAGGCATGCGTGTGGAGACATGGAACATCACTTCAACTGTAGAGGTGGCAAAGTAGGGCATGGTCAAACCCGTGCTCTTGTTCCGCTGCAGGCCGCCCATGAAACCACAATGAGTCGTTAGGTTCACCTGAACACAGAGGAAAGAGTTTGTTGGGGCACATGCATTAATATCCTATAAAACACTGCAAGTAATACTTAAATATACAGAACACTATCACATAATATATTGCCTCCAGGCAATATTAATTATCAAGATTTTACCTCCCAGCCCAGGCCTGACACAAAGTCTTCATACGCCTGACTCCCAGCTGTGTTGGACAGAATTGAGTGCTTGTCTTCCTGCCCTTCTGCCACATAAAACACAGCAATCTTATGTGTTTCACGACTGCAGAAAGTAAATGGAGAAGAAAGTACATTTAGAAGCCAAACAGGAGTACACTTTCATGAGGTGGTTTCTCAGACTATACAAACAACAGCTACAATAAAACGCTATAATTTTGTCCCTTTGCCCTTACAACAACATTCCTAATGGCTTTAGAGAAACAACACTAGATAAAAAGTGGCAAAACATACCACTGCCTTGAATCCAGATTCTTCAGCTCTCTCAGTAGTTTTTCATTCTTCTTCAGCAGGTGGAAACTGTTCCTAGAGACGAGACGTTTTAACATAAGAGCTAATGAAGATAAATATTCTACCAAATTACTAATTTTTGATCCATTCAGATTAATTAGCAATCAATGACATCTATATATTGAAAAAGAAAGAAGGTAAACAGATAGATAAACAGATAAATAACAATAGATAAAGAGACAGACAGACTGATAGAACGACGATAGATAGACAGACAGACAGACAAACAGACAGACAGACAGACAGACGAGATAGATAGATAGATAGATAGATAGATAGATAGATAGACAGACAGACAGACAGACAGACAGACAGACAGACAGATACATAGATAGGTAGGATGACAGACAGATAGAATGAGACAAAACAATAGAAGACAGACAGAGACAGAATGACAGACAGAATGGCATACAGATGGATGGATGGATGGATGGATGGATGACAGGCAGATAGAACGAGAGACAAAACCATAGAAGACAGACAGACAGACAGAGACAGAATGACAAATAGATAGATGGATGGATAAATAAAACAATAGACAGAAAGAGAGATGGGTAGAATGAAAGCTATAAGAACAGGCAGAGAGAGGCAGAGAGAGAGAGAGAGAGACAGAGAGAGAGAGAGAGAGAGAGAGAGAGAGACAGACAGACAGACAGACAGACAGAGGCAGATAGATGGATAGATAAAATGATAGATTGATAAATAGAACGATAGCTAGACAGGCAGTTGATAGATCAACAGACTGAATGACAGAAGCGTTTGAGAGAACAGAGACAGACAGACTATAGATTTTTGATAGATAGATTGTTTTGATGCCCTAGCTATGTTCCACGGACCCCAATTAGAGAAAAGCTGCTCTAGACTGTGTGTTAGATCTCTTTCATTAAGTGCCCGCCTGCTTAATTACCGTCTTCCTTGTTTTTCTCACAGACTCATGGAAAATCTTACCCCGCAACAGAAACGCAATTGAAAACAAAAACAATGGAAGATCCTATGTGGAAAAACATCTCCTGACACAATAAACCATAAAACAAAAACCTGCATGTGATGTCATGAAAAGAAAAGGAAAAAAAAAATCTATAAATCTATAAGATAATGCAAGTTTTTTTCTCCCCCCGTCTGCAGTTTTTATAGTCCAGAGTTCAGTTACTTTCTCCCTCTCCCCCTCTTCATCATTCCCTCCCTCCAAGCGGCCGTGTGAGTCATGTGGAAAAGCCACACGATGCTCTCTAAAAGGACTTTTTGTTTTGTTCTCCTTTTCTTTGAGCAGGGGTCTCTTTATTAGCTTGTTGCAATGTAATGGTCTTCATTTTCTCCATTGAAAGTGAGCCATTTCAGGAGGCGAATGCGTGAATGGCATAAAAGGCCGACATTAGGTGCACGCTCACACACACAATGGGCCGGCGGATTGCAATGTCTTAGTCTCTGACCACGGATAAATGATACATGAATGCCTGGAGAGCGGCAGCAGGACAATTCCTCATTAAACAGCCCCTATGCATTTTCTCCTAGCTCTCCAACTCATAATAACCCTCCAGCCACATTCGAAAGGTAGAAGCCTTTTATTTTCACCCGGTGTATCAGGCAAGAATGAAAAGTACCGCGGCTGCTCGGCAGATAACAGACCCCTCAAGAATTAATCCCCCCATAAAAGCCGCATGCGTGCACACACACACACACACACACACACACACACACACACACACACACACACACACACACACACACACACCGCACCCGGAGCTGTTGAAGAAAAGCTTCCCACCCCCCCAAAAACAATTTTCCTGCAGTAATCTCATAACAGAGTAGGTATATCATAAAAATTAATGCCATTGCATTCAAGGTGAAAAATAAACCCAATTTTCCAATTTTTTGTCATCTGGAAATATTTAACCATTCTCTGTAATGCCACAAAATGGAATGGGATTGAATATTTACAGTGAAATGCAATGTGGGGAACCATTATGAATGAGGGAAGGGGATGTACACTGAGATTGAGAAGTAAGTGAGCAGCACTGTAGTGTCTATTGGTGGATAAGCTAATCAAAAAGATGTTGACTGTTTAAAGCAGATTAACACAGATCTGCACAATCAGGGAGAGGTGTGAGCAAACAGGATGTTTACATGCATTATCTGCCTTCAACAACATTACCCAGATTGTGCTAACAAACTCTAGCAAAAAAATTCAGTCCAAAGGATTAAACTTTCTGACAAGGCAGTTAAACAAAGCTCCGATAAAGACATAACAGAATCGGCAAAATCGTGGTTGGTGGAATTCGCTTCTGTGATTTGTAATAAACTGCCCAAAATCTCAATGTTAACCAAAAAAAGGACTATATTTGGTAAAAAAAACTTTTACTTAATTGCACTGATTGAAGACTCGCGTGGTGAAATGACAAATAATAAAACTCTGTTCTCTGTTTTAGGTAGACATGATGAAAGTAATGACTTGGGGTTCAGTTCGTTTTTACATCTTTAAAATACACGGCACATTAAAAAATGTAGTCTACATGTAGTCTTTTTTTCAGTCTAAGTGCTGAACTATGGTAATCTGAAATCTGCAAAATCTGCAAGATTTGGTAATCTTTGGTAATCAATTATGGTAATCTGCAGGCAGTGGAAAGCATGTTTTTCATCGAGTACATTTTTGGGTTTTCTGCAAAAATCATCAACTGCCTGCTCAATTAGCAACTCTAGTCTGGGGAAACTTGCCCACCATGATGTCTGGTGTTTGCTAGTGGACATTTTTTGAAGGATCGCTCCTATAGATTTATATCCCTTCTAGCAAATTTTTAGCTACAATCCCATACCTGTAACCAGTAGGGTATACCGGGGTTTCCCAACCCTTTTCCTGGAGGTACCCCAATTCTACATATTTTTTAACTCTTCCTAATCAAACACACCAGAATCATCTCAATCAAGACTCCAAGAAATCTCAAAAAAGAGACATCCAAAATATGTATTGTTGGGGTGCCTTCAGTGACAGGGTTGGGAAACACTAAGGGGTACACCAACATTTGTACAAATAGGATTTGTACCTGTGGATACCCTATTGTATTTCTAGATGTTTTCAACTGCAATGTGTGTCCTCATGGTCTTACCTCTTCTCCCAGGAGTTCATGCCCAGTATGTTGAGGAGGAGTTTGCAGTAGTAGAAGGCTGACTGGGGTCTCTGCGGGCTTGGCTCTTGCTGCACTACGGCCCTCATGTTCAGCTCATTCCCACGATGCAGTGTGAAGTCCTGCTCCTCGGCACACTGCTTCAGGATGCCGTTGATGACGTCGTTCTCCTGCTTCTCAGACACGCAGGTGGGTGGCGGGGCTGGAATGTTGAGTGGTGCGCCAGTACATTGTAGGCACTCTGGGCTGGAGTATCCCAGGTACTGCAGCATCTCGTCCAGAGCATCCTCCCCATCCTGCAGGGAGTCCCAACTCGGGATCACCTCTCTGCACTGTCGTTTGGCTTGTGGGGCCATCAGTTCCAGACCAGTCTCTTCCTCATTGTCCTCTTCCTCAAGTTCTTCCTCCTGCATGTCTTCTTTCATCTCCTCCTCACGCTCATCCAGGTCCTCCTCATTCTCCTGAAAAGCTTCATCCTCTGGTTCTTCTTGACTGCCTCTCTCTAGACTGTCCTCTCTGCCATGCTCTCTACCACCCCCTGCTTGATTGGAGGATGTGTAGAGGTGCAAAGTTTGACTAGGTGGACCATACAGTACAGCCGAGTCCCAGGAGTGTTTGCCGGAAATGTCTCTTACAATCACCCGAACGCAGGCACTGGTGGTGGTGAGGCCAGCTGACATCCCGCCACCAGGTAGGCCGTCCTCTGCCCGAATTTGTAGGTAGGACAGCAGGGTGGTGCCATTAAGCACGAAGAACTGCAAGTTGGGTGCGTCAAAGAGTTCGGGAGTCAGGTCAGCGCTCTCGCTGTACGGGTTATCCTGGTTCTCGCACACCTGGCTGGTCAAAGTCGCCGGACCACCACTCATCGGATAGTGACCCAGGTGGTTGACCAGGTGAGATATGACCGTACGTGCTGCAACTGAAATCAGGCCTTGCTGAATGCGGCTCCTCACTACAGACAGAAACAGAAAGATCTATTTGTAAGTAAGAGCAGAAATTTCCATAGATTTTCAAAGACAATTAGAGTGCTCATTATTCATAAAGTTTTAAACATCCCCCACTCCTTGAGCAAATGTTTTTTGATCAGGTTTTCAAATCAATGAAGAGGACTATGAAGAGTGAAGTGCCCTAAGCTAAGTTTAAATCCATTTGGAAACTACACAATTTACACAGACATTAAAAATCAGTCTGTATAAGAGTGAGAGATATGAAGAGACTGCAGTGATGATGACAAGGTGTAAGAAATAAGTAAAGGAAAAGTGTTTAGGCACTCGTTTCATCAGGGATGTAGTGATTTTCAGATCTATCAGTGTTAAACTCCTGCAGAGCCGGCAATGGTGAAGGTGCAGACAGCTCGTGTGAATACGGGGACATTAGGGTGTGATGAAGAATGCAGGATGCCTGGGGAGAGGTGTAGATGCCTCGATACTGATAAGGAGCTCCCGACGGAGACACTCCCTCTTCGCACACTACCAAAACTCACAAAGAAACCATGCAGAGAGCAGCCCAATACCAGTACACTCAACGTGCCAGACGCCGACTCCCTCCAATCAACACAAAACACCAATCACATTCAGCGAAACTCTCCATCGCCTTAATGAGCCAAACCATTCTTAGACTGGAGCTCTCGGGAGGAGGGATTTTATCCTGATGAAGCTGTCTTCTGTTCGGACCACCTCAGCTGCAGAGTGCCCTCCGATCCAGCAAGAATTCAGTGCTAAGAGTAATTTCAAGAGTAATGGAGGTAGGAAAGTGGTGGACACATGTCTCACTCAGGGTGTAATGATTAGTTATTTTCGTCTGATGGAGAGAGACACTACACCATCCAGCAGCACAGGAAACCAGCCCCCCTGCTGTCAATCTTAAACCCATCCTTGCCCTGATACAGACTGAAACTAGTATGAGGGAGCTCACTCCTGCTTTTAATTTGTTCTACTACTGTACTTGATTTAAGAGAGGTTTACAGAAGGTAATAAAGATAAGAGAAACATGGATGAGTGGTGGTTAACACTGTAATGTTAATCCAAGTAAAAAGCTATGTAATGAAAAGTTAGATTAGCTCCACCCCAATGACATCTCATTGGTCCAAAAGGGTGTTTTTAGTAGCTGCATATTAAACTGTTAATCGTTCTGATTGGCTGCCTTGTGATTTTGCTTTCTGTAAGGACAGAATGACTTAATGCTCAAAAATTGTCATGTCGCAGCTGGTTAGGACAAGATGTAAAAAATAGAAAAGGAGAAAGACAAGAGTGAGAGAAGAACTTGACTGAAATATCAGTTGCATAAACAAAGAACGAAATGAAAAGAAGGTCAAAACAAGTACGAGAGAGGCAGAAGACATGCGCTCACCTTCAGTGACGGGCTGCAGTTTGGAGGAGCGTTCAGAGTCGGGAGAATGGAGTGGCTCTGGCTCCTTCAGGTTCTCCAGTAGTAGAAAGGGGTCATAGTCTGGGCTGCTTAGGTCTGACAGGTGAATGGGGAAGTAATTGGGGTTATTGAAGCTCTGAGCCCCATACACACAGCCATGGAGGACCTGCGAGATGAACAAAGGGGTTAAAAAAACAAAACAAAAAAAACAAAACAATGCACAGGTCTTTAGTTGTTTCACAGGGTCTTAATTTACAGACAAAAATTATGTTTAATAGATGATGTGAGCATTGGTCTCGTACTTTATAGATGCAGCTTAGGACAGATTTGTCAGTCTTCTCCTTGTCTGAGGCACCTCGGACTGGCTGGAGGAGAGTCTTCGGAGGTAGAGCCATCACCCAGTCCAGCAAACACAGCAGCAGAGACACAACCAGCTGGAAAAAGGTATATATATATATATATATATATACATACACACACACACACACACACACACACACACACACACACACACACACACACAATAAAAAAAAAAACAGTAATACTGTGAAATTATTCAAATGTAAAATAAATGCTTTCTTTTTCAATTTATTTTAAAATGTACTTTATTCCTGTGATGGCAAAAGTCAATCTGGTGACCAATTTTAAAGTACACCCAATTCAGTATCACCCTCATGTTTCCCAAAACCAGTATGGCAATTTCTGCCTATTCTTCACACAAATATATCAAACTGCTTAGACTTAGAACGCAGCGTGCAAGTTGTTAAGTTGCTTTACAGGGCATTTCTTTTTTTAGTAAGAACAGAAAAATTACTTGATTTGTTGTATCTATCTAGGACAAATTGTTAACCCGCTTAACTTTTTATTTAGAAGAAAGCAGACACAGAAGAGGAAAATATGTAGAGAGTGAGAGGGTATGGGAACTAGAACCAGTTAAATTCAAACAACTTCCTTTGGATTAAAATGAGCAACCAGGACTTTAAAATAACACTTTTTGTGTGTTCAATAGATGGAAGAACCAATATTCAGATTTTGAAAGATGTGGAGGTAAGCAGAAATTCTTATTTAGGTATACTTTCCTTTGAATAAAAATCTGTTGGCTGAACAAAAAAGTATTTTATTTCACATTTATATGAGTGTGTTCTTTCATTGTTTTTGGGTGCACTTGTTAATGAGACATACCCTTTTGTCCAGCTCATGAGGGGAGGACTCTGTGACAGGAAGAAGGTAAGTGATGGTTGCAATAAGGACCTAAAAAAGCAGGAAATTAATGTTACTTTCTATTAAACAAATCAAAATCAGCCTTAACTTAAAATTCAGCTCACTTGCAGTATGACTGACTTTACCTCCACTATTTTCTTTGGAGTGTTAGGCGGGAATTTCTGCAGTTCGTCAACGTAGTTTATGAGCAGGTGCAAAATGTCTGAAGCCACCAGGGCAACGGTTTTATTTGAGAACTGCAAGGAACATATTAATGGTTAAAATAGAAGCAATCAGTAACTTTAATGTGCTCAGACATGTGTGGAGCAAAACAGCAAAATTGCGTTGTGGGCCTCTACTGAGCTGATTAAGACGGGATGAGTCTTTTCCTAATTCTGCTTCATGGAACACACCCAAAGGAGAGAGAGCCTCATGTCTAACCCTCCACCGACAACAGATTCTCAGAAAAGCCAATAAAATCGACCCGATCACAAACAGGCTTTTCTGATTGGACCAGAGTTTGAGTATGTGTGTGTCTGTTGGCCCTAGCCTTCATTTCAGACAGAAATGTAATAATTCCTCGAACTCTCTGAAGCGTACATTCTTCAGTGGATTAGCCTTCTGTCTGTGAGAAGCAGAGGAGCCAAACATGTTGACGGTCCAGATTTAGGAAGGCTGGTAGGGGTGGGTGCAGGGAGTATGGAATAATCTTCTTCTGGATGAACAGAACACACTTGTGCCAGTGCAGTGAGCCCAGGCATCAGGAACGGCTTCAGAAGACTCAGGCCAAGGGCAATGCCACCATTTCTCTGCTGTGCTCACTTACATTGCCAGTGAAGGTTCTTTTACAACACAGATGCTTCTATTCCGTTTATAATCAATCTTTAACAGCAGAATACATGCATATTTTATTGTGTAACCATGCATCCGTTACCTTGAGAGTAACACAGATGACATTAAGCGCTTCTTTGATCTGCGGATGCTGAGTGCCATGAACCAGCTCTTCACAGAGCCAAATACCCAGGCTACAGAGTGCCACACACCTGAAAAAAGAAACAGAGATAACTTTTAGATCTTATATAAAATAATGGGATAAATAATTGCCAACACATTCAAAATAATACAAAGCACAAAATGCACAATCCCTTTTAAAATACTAGTGTGTTAGATCTGGAAATCTTTACATCTGCCATGTAAACTATTTATATTTAGCATGTTAGAATTAAAAATACATAAAGATAAATAAAAAATAATTTAATAATGAATAAAAAAGTTATTTATATTTAAAGTTAGTTACATATACATATACATATACATATATATATATATATATATATATATATATATATATATATATATATATATATATATATATATATATATATATATATATATACACAAAATTAATGTATGTGCATTAATTTTTTGTAACATTATAAATGTCTTTACTGTTACTTTTGATTAATTTAATGTGTCCTTGCTAAATAAAAGTAATAATTACTTAGCAATAGAAGATTGGAATTTTTTTGCCTGGTCTCAATTTCTCCTGCAACATTCAGATAGAGTCAGAATTTCATGTAAGTAACATGAAAGCATGGATGGTAGATGGTGGAGGCTGCTGGTGGTGTAATGGTGTCAGGGATATTTTCTTGGCACACTTTGGGCCCCTTAGTGCCAATTGAGCAACGTTTAAACGTCACAGGCTACCTGAGTATTGTTGATGACCATGTGCATCCCTATATGAACATAGTGTACCCGTTTTTTTATGGCTACTTCCAGCAGGATAATGCGCCATGTAACAAAGCTCAAAACATCTCAAACAAATTTCTTGAACATGACGAGTCATCACGAATTGAAAATCAAATGGCCTCCACAGTCACCAGATCTCAATCCACCTTTGTGGTGGAATTGGAGATTCGAATCATGGATGTGCAGCTGACAAACCTGCAGCAACCTCGTGATGCTATCATGTTAATATGGACCAAAATCTGAAGAATGTTTCCAGGATCTAGTTTAAATCTATGACATGAAGAATTAAGGCAGTTTTGAAGGCAAAAGGAGGTCCAACCTGGTACTAGCAAGGTGTACCTAAAAAAGTGACCAGGGAGTGGGTCGGTTGGTTGGTCAGTTGACAGACAGACAAACAGTCAGACAGACAGAATGATAGATAGAACGATAGAACGATAGATAGATAGAACGATAGATAGATAGAACGATAGATAGATAGATAGATAGATAGATAGATAGATAGATAGATAGATAGATAGATAGATAGATAGATAGATAGATAGATAGATAGATAGATAGATAGATAAGGGGTTTTATATTACACATTGAAACTTATTACACAAGATCAAATATGACTTAAATTTGAATTGCCTGAATAAGGTCCCCAGCTCAATGTGTTGGGGTTCGTGCCCTAACTGCTAGGCCATATCAATTTAATCCTGCCTCCTGTCTGCTCCTTCTATGATCTAAGGCTTTCCATCTGAAAAAACACCCAAACTTTTTCCACAGGGAGTTAAAGGGGCATCTAATGACTTGAGCCCCATCAGGATCCACTCTAATCCTACTGAGTACTAGATTTCTTTAAATGACACTGCTCCTAATCTGTCTAGATATGACCAGACACGTAGCCCCACACTGGTTTAACACAGGCCTTAAATGTACAGAGTTATTAATCTGTCTGGCATGGGGCTTGCTTGCTTCCTTTTCAAAACTAAATCTAACAAGGAGTATGCACTGACCTGGAAACATTCCAATATTAAAACACGAAGCAGGACTATAATAACAGATTCCTGAGTAAGGCTGCTAAACCCAACAAAATGGGATGATTAAGGAATTAATGATACAATCATCAGAAAGTGTAGCGCCTCTCGCGCTTGCGATACGTCCGATGTCATCGTTGCGCATTCTTTTGTAAATTGAATACGAATGGCGGTCTGGCGAAAGCTAGATATTTTGCTTTATAATGTGTTTTCTTACAAAAACGCATCGCTTCGCTTCGGAAGGCCTTTATTAAACCCCCAGAGCCGTGTTGGAGTACGTTTATGATGGATGGATGCACTTTTTTGGGCTTCAAATTTTGGGCTGCCATTCACTGCCATTATAATGCTTGGATTAGCCAGGACATTTTTTTTTTATATATAACTCAGCTTGCATTCGTCAGAAAGAAGAAGGTCATATACACCTAGGATGACTTGAAGGTGAGTAAATCATGGGGTAATTTTCATGTTTGGGTGAACTATCCCCTTTAATGCACCTAGCTGAGACAACATGTTTTTATAAGATGAGGATATGATGTGGAAAGTGAGGGAAAAAAATGGCCAAATTCAAACTTGTGTCATTTATATGAGCACAACAGCAGTCTGTGTCACAGTAAATGCCAAAGCACAGCTATGATTAGGACAAGGTGTAAGCGTTCAGGGTATGTACCTTGCTGGTGCAGAAGGCTCATCTCTGGCAGACGTCAGGATGTGCTTGATTATATGCTCCTGTAACACAAAAACAAAATAATTACTATTAAAGAGGTCACATCATACATATTTGTATTATTTATATATTTTTTTCCCCTCTGAAGATTAAAGTGCATTTTAAACCTTTAAGAGCCCTAAAAATGTAAAGATAATTAAAATAATTAAATCAGTTGCTAGTAATACATACGATGTAATTAAATACAAGTGATACACTACCACATTTTAAAAGTTTGATAAGATTTTTTCACGGTTTTGAAAGAAGTCTCACCAAAGCTGCATTTATTTGATCAAAACATAATAAAAGACAAATATTGCGAAATATTATTACAATTTAAAATAACTGATTTCTATTGTAATAATAATTTAATCTATTCCTGTGATGACAGAGCTGAATTTTTAGCATCATTACTCCAGTCTCAGTGTCACATGATCCTTCAGAAATCATTCTATTATGCTGATTTGCTGCTTAAGAAACATTTTTTATTATTATCAGTGCTGAAAACAGTTGTGCTGCTCAATATTTTTGTGGGGGGGAAAAATCTTACCGACCCCAAACTTTTGAAAGGTAGTGTATACACACGTCAAAAATGATTTCGTCAGAACGCATGAACAATTCTGAATGGGTGTCAATAAAAATATAGGATAAAGAAATCCTGTTCAAGGACCTGGTGACATCCTGATACCGATCCATTTCATTCCATCTAGGGAGAATCAGATTATACGCCACCCATTTCTTAGCCACACAGACTTTCACACGGCACATTTGCACACAGAAACATACCCAATACCACACACTCCCACCAGAGACACAGATGCACAGAATGAGATAATGCAGACAGACAAACAGATAATGATCAGAACCGCTCACAACAGACACAAAATCTGACATAAAACCAGCAATCTGGCAACTCGGAACATGACATATCCAACCATCTGGAAAAGAAGCATCTGTGCACACGCACACACAGAAAAAAGATTGCCTTAAACACAGTCTTGTCATTCATGGCCTGCTCCTGGTTATCAGATGCCATCGTGTGAATTTCTGCATGCAAGTGGCGGACGCCTCCCCGCATGGTATTAGCTCTTTACTGTCGCCCGGAACAACACGGCAACACAATAACAACAGCCTCGTGGAGCTCGGCTCAATGCAGCCTGCATTGCTGATCGCACATTAGCACATTAGTGCCAGCAGGAACAATTACAGCAGATTTCCCTGCACTCTAAACAACCATTGGAGAGGCATACATTCAGCCACTTGGATCTGCATTAGGGCAGGCAGCGGATCAGAGGTTAAACGGAGACTATAGATACGAGCACATAAGGGAAGTGCTGATTGAAAGTCGTTGGTCGAATGTAGCTGCATGAAATGTCAGAGATTATGTGTAGATTAGACTGATTAGTAGATGTGTTGTCTAAACAACTAGTCAGTATTAAATTGTGTAACTTTGTTAAAATACTTTCCCCTATGCCATTTTATATAATAAAAAAATAATTATTAAATTACGCTATTATTGGTTGAAATTGGTCAATTTACAAAAAATCATGGGGGATGGTGTGGTCATTGTTGTGCTCTTGTAGCTAACTTTAATACATTTTTCTAATGTTTTATTTTACTTATTGGATTAAAGAGTAGAATAAAAATATAGGCATTATTCATGAAATAATTTATATAATTTGCACACAGTTCAGTAGTTATATACTACTGAAGTGAAGTGCAGTGAAGTGTTTAACCATTATCAACATATATATTTTAAATAAAAATAACTCTGAGATCCAGTAAAGAAATAAAGTGAGATCCAAATTACTATGATTTTTAAAGTGCACTTGTCAGGGCTCCAAAGCTCTAACATTGGATGGTAAAGAGTAAAGACGAAAAGAATATCATTTCTGAATGTAAAACACTCTCTCTCTGGCCCTGTCCCAAATGACACCCTAAACCCTCACGGTCTTCCTAAGTCCGCACTTTCATGACGTAGCTTTGACTGTCGGGAAGAAGTCCACTGCGGAACCTGCACCAGTGCGGGCTCGGCAGAAGTGCGCATCGAGGGCATATTGACCGCAAAGCATCCTTGAGACTTAAAATGACAAATGGGACACCCTATGGTCTCGTGGACTTAACGGACACGTGCACACAGCAGCCATTGCAAGTCCACAAGACCGAAAGTGCATATGAAGTGTGCCATTTGTGACAGGGCCTCTCTCTCTCTCTCTCTCTCTCTCTCTCTCTCAGTCACAAGTAGGCTACAGCACACATTCTTTCTATTCTGAATAACTGAATAGAAACAGCCAGAAACTCCATCAAAAGTGCTACTTTTCAGCTATTAGCAGCCAGTGGCTTGAGTGACAAGTAATCAAACTATTAGCGATATAGTCATTGTTAGCTTTGGCTTGAATGGATGGTTTCTGCAGATTTAAACAGTGGCGTTTGAACATAACTCAGCTTTTTATATATATATATATATATATATATATATAAATAAATAAACAAACAAACATGTACATTTATCTAACATATATGCATGTGTGCATTATCCCCTCAGTGATTACACTCACTTTCAATAATACACTACAGCTTTAACAACGATCCCGTACGGAATCAACGCATTTTTAGCTATGTTCATTATTATTTCTAATGTCTTTTCTAATGTCTTCTTTTTAAATAACATCAAAAGATGAGCTTGAACCGTTCTCCTGGCCATTTTGAATAAGCTTGAAAAATGACGAAAGCTTGCTTGACTGTGCGTAGTGAGTTCTGATGGGCCAATCGCTATTATTTATAGTTCGTTATTCATCATATAGAGAAATTTAAAATTTAATTTACATGATAAGTTTAACATAATACACAACACTGTTAATATAATGGGCATTGTAAGGGGGAGGGTGGGTTTTAAAGAGGGGATGCTTTTTGTCAATCTTTATAACAAAGGGGATGCTGGGATGACAAGGGGGATGGGGGGACCTTTTGACGAAGGAACAAATTAATGAAATGTGGACGGTGGCCACAAAATAATAAGACATTGGAACAAATTATTAATATATATATTTTTATATATCTATTTATTCAGCATGTCACTCAGTAGTAGGAGTATTTCACACAAGCCAGTATTCAGTTTCGCCTTTCCCCGGCAGCGCAACACAATGTCGTGCCCGTGCGGAAGATAATTTGCTTTTCTGACCATTTACAAATGGTCTCAGGTGCTTTGGAATTATAGGGAGAAAACATGACGATATGAGACAAGAGATGGGCTCTGCCCCAAAGCACACAGTCTAATCTTTGTAGGGAAATATAATAAAACTGGACTTCGTTACTACATTTATATTGCTTTCCATATTCAAGGACTTGGTATTGTTTCTAATTGAATTAACTTTAAAAGAATCACAATAAAATGAATCACAATAAAAGCACAATTTGTACATTGTGAATTATATGTGCAAAAGATCCAGTCCCGCCACATCAAAGCCCAAACATAGCACTCAAATGTTTTCCTTTGTGTGTCTGTTGCACATGCTTTTGCAAACTCTGAATCAACATGCACCAATGCTAAATCTTTCTACACATCCTAATCATTTGTTATTTTGTTACTTCAATGAGCTCATTGTTTATGCCTTAAATTAATACATTGTTTAAATTAATATATTGTTATGATTTGTATATGTACATTTCTGAAATCCATAACTTGGACACAGTCACCTCTGATAACAGATCACTATAAATTGTACTGTAGACGCACGCATTTTCTGTAAAGCTGCTTTGAAACAATATGTGTATAAATATACAAATAGATGTGAATTGAATTTTTAGATAAATAGCAGAACTCAACTGCATCCATGCGACCTGACCAAGCATTTTTATTTTATTCTATTCTATTCATTCAAAAAATACCTTGACATCTGTGAATTTCGTCATGATGATGTCGGCTGTTGTAGGGTGCAGTGCGGGAAGTTCGTTGTACAAGTTTGGGAGGCACACCAGGGAGCCCAACAAGATCTGAGCCTCTACCCGTGGAGCCTAGGAAAAAGATGAAGAGAGAAAAGACAAAATCCATTAGCAAAAGCTACAAAGTTAAAGACAGTAGATAGGGCTGCACAATTAATCGAATTTTAATCACGATCACGATTTTGGCTTTCCACGATCAAATTCGCGTGATCGAGCGATATTTAAAATGCGTCATTCATTCACGCTTTGTATTAAATTTTTTTTCAAAGCCAGTCTAGCGCGCTGTAAAGCAGCTGTCTGATCACGTGCGTCCATGCACCAATGCATGCAATGCACCAATGCACCAACGTGAGGAAAATACCACAACAGATAGCAGGCTATAATCTATCTTAACAAAGAAAAAATGCCTAACGTAGCAGAGGGAGCGGCCGAGGGGCTTGTCCCGAGAATCGGATCGTCATCCATTGTGTGGAAACATTTTGGGTTTCAGGCAAGTGACACAAAACAAGAACAGGTCATATGCAAAGAGTGCCATAAAGTTGTTTTGGCACCACAAAGCAACACAACGAACCTCTTTAACCACTTAAAAAAACACACCATAAAGTTCAATACGATGAATGTATGAGGGCCAAGAAATGCGTTGCAAAGACTAATCATCCCACAACATCTCAGACATCCATCGAAGCGAGCCTCTTTAGCGCATCACCATACCCATCCACCTCTCAAAGACACAGTGAAGTAACAAATGCAGTCGCATTTCATTTGGCTAAAGACATATGTGCTCAATAAACACGGTGACAAACGAAGGCTTCAAATTATTGGGTCAACACCCTGGATAAACGATACGTGATGCCCTCGCGTAATTATTTTTCAAAGGTGGCACTACCTGCGATGTACAGAAAACGCAGAGGGGAAATAGAGCGTGATCTTGCCAATATAAAGTACTTTGCAACTACAACGGATCTGTGGTCAAGCAGGACAATGGATCCGTACATGAGTTTGACAATTCATTACATCGATGAGGATTTTGCAATGCAGAGTCGATGCTTGCAAACATCTTTTTTCCCGCAAGATCACACGGGAGAAAATGTTGACAGGCTAGTGTTTCTTTCCAAAAACCTGTAAACTACAGTACTACGCCGTAGTTCTTCTGCCTTGAAATGTTCTTATTTGGTTACATTCTGTTATGGAATATTTGTTTCTTATTGATTGTATATTTTATTTTTAGTTTTATTCACATCCATTATGCAGGTAAAACTTAAGTTTATATTTTGCTTCCTAAAATATATTTACACATTGTAAAATGTAAAATAGTGCCCTGTTGAAGTTTTGCTACATTTTCTTTATTGTTTTAATTTATTTTTATTTATTCTTTAAGGAGATTCACTGAATTTTGGTGAATAAGAGGACCTATTTTATTTTGATGCACATATCTGTACATTAGCAGGAATGTTGCACAATATGGATGTGAAGGCAGTAAATGTAATTAGCTTGTGTGACAATAAAAAATTGTTTTGGTTAAAATCAACAAATAATCGTGATAATGAATCGTGATCTCAATATTGATCAAAATAATCGTGATTATCATTTTGGCCCTTATCGTGCAGCCCTAACAGTAGATGTGACATTTGTGAGCACATCTGCATAGACGTTGTCGTGTGTAGGGGCAGTGATGTCTGGAAGCAATCTGGTGGTTTCTCACATTGAGGGATGAGCAGGCAGTTACACGGCTCGCTGCCACGATGAAGTCGAGGATGAGCATAGTGGCTCCCGGAAGTCCAATAGAGAAGAAACGTGGAGAGCAGTGCTTAATGATTGTGTTCACAATGTCCTGTGAGACAAAGAGAAGGTTAACACAAAAGTTTTGTACAAAGTTGCCAACCCACATGGTCACCAGGTACACGCAAACACACCTGGTCTTGGTGAAGCAGGCCGCAGTGCATGATGTTGTAGAAGTGCGTGAGGAAGTCGGAGTTGGGTGAAACATCCTGTCTCCTCTTCATGATCCTACAGATGAGCTTGTAAGCGTGGAGTTTCCCCTGCTTATATCGTTCGCCCAACATAGTGGCCTGCAGGTGGACAGCAAAAAAACCTTTATGATCGGATCCTGGATCACAGAGAACTACTTCTATGAAATGTTGTGACACAGCAATGAAGCACCAGATAGACAGAAAAACATATATATTTTATAAAAAACATTAGTGAAGTTGCAAAGTAATTAAATAGACAAAAATAGAATGAACAATAGAATGAAAAATAGGTTGAATAGATGGAACAACAGATCGATAGAATGATAAAGAGATTGAACGAACGATAGACAGAACGAACAAGCAAAAAAACAAACAACAGATACAGGGGTTAAAGCAAAATAAAATCCTGCGCCTGAACTTTTTTTTTTTTGTAAAGCTATGTTACATCTGTCCCTCTACGGGGGTTCGGGGGAAGTCCGTTGTGTGTTGGAGAGCGCCAAAAATGTTGATGAAAAACAAACAAAAAAATCTCAGGAAATTGGATCAAAACAGGGCAAATGCATTAAAGAGAATTATCAAATATGACTAAAATGCCCAGGTGGAAACTGTCAAAACGGCAATCAAGAAATGAATTGACTAAACCCTCAGAAAAACTTAATTTTTAATGTCAACAGTAAGAATAAGCCAATTTATGTACAAAAAGTACAAATAAAAGAGATCGGAAAAAACAATGTAATTCGCAGGCATTTCACACCAGGGCCATAGGCCCCTTCATTTACATGTCTGGCCCCCCAGAATACTGATTGCTTAAAATAAAATAATGGATTGAGCACATAGCGGCAAACAGAGGTGTGAGCTTGTCAAGCAAAGTAAACAAAAATATGCACACTGTTAATACTGCTCCCAAAGATTTATTAAAACATGCAACGTTTCAACCCTAAAGGGTCTTCGTCAGGCAAACAACAAACACAAACAGCTGTAATTTATACCTATGTGAACCATCACACCTGACCTCATTAATGAGCTGATTACCCAAGCATCCAATCAAAATAATAGACACAATCAAAAAAAACAAAAAAACAATTTACAAACCCAAATGTAATACAAAATATCATCTTAAACAATTTACTAGCAGGGAAAAAAATATAACAATACATGAAAAATAAAAAATACAAATACAAAGAGAAAGAGAAATTGCCAAAATTCACAAAAAAGTTGTTTGTGCTTGTTGTTTTCCTGACGAAGACCCTTTTGGGTTGAAACGTTGCATGTTTTAATAAATCTTAGGGAGCAGTATTAACAGTGTGCAGATTTTTGTTTACTTTGATTTATTCTTTATTGAATCTGGCACCTGTAAAAGTTTCATTGGATGTGCGCACAATTCTTCCTCTTTACAGAGCTTGTCAAGCACACATCACTTCTCTATTCACGAAAATAGATCCCCCCCACCACTAGTGAAATATTAAAAAATGTGATGCAGCGTCAGATAAGCGTCAGATAAAGTTTTTTACTTTCACTTTGAATAATTGACTGGCGTTTAAGACCCTCACCGGCATAACTCTCGCGCAAAGTTTGCACATTGCGATATGATATCCACTGGCCTGCCCTCATGGTTTAAGATGCAAACATTTTCAATATTGACGTGGCATTTTTCTTTATGGTCACGCAAAATAATGGACAGACAATGATTCACATTTTGAGCGCATCATTTCCCGTGATAACAAAATTAAGTAGGCTAAATTATTTAATTATATATATATATATAATATATATATATAGCGGTCCCCTATTTTTTAGATGGGACCCTTCAAAAATAAAATTATGGCTAAACCACTGTTTCACACACGTTAATTCACACATAACTGCCAAAATGCGTCATGCATTGATCAGTCAAAACTGAATAATCGTTGATTCAAACCTCTTTCAACAGCTGTGAGGGATGAGTACAGCGCAGTCTACGGTTTAAAACCTGCAGGTGTCCAGGGCTGCGTTTCCCAAAACCATCATAAGCCTAAGTTGATCGTAGAGACCATTGGTAGCAATTGTTCTACGATCAACTTAAGCTTACGATGGTTTTGGGAAACGCAGCCCTGGTCAGTGTGCCAACGATGATGGACAGGAGTCAATTATTTGTCATTCAATTAAAGCCATTCAACTCTGCTCTCAGAGTTGGTTATGTTTATAAAGAGGTGTAATCCACGCTGGATCACTCTCCCACTCTTTACTCTAATACAGATACAACTTCTTTATGCAGATACAACTGTATATTTATGCCACTTTAGCATTGCGATCACTTCAATATACAGCTACAAGATATTGCGCTAAAATCCCTTCAGTCATGAATGAGCGCGTCTGCCTGCTGATCGCTGATCGGAAGTGTATGCTTCTCGGCGACGTCAACACCAATGCCAGATGACTCTGCATGTTACTCTCAAACCATTGGTAGGCGAACTCATGAACTCGAACGTGATAACACAGTTTTTTATTTATAGAATTTTTCTCCGCAGCCAAACGCCGCACGCCGGAGATCCGGCACGGTGCCGGAATACTTTAAGCCCTGCAGATAGATAGACTGAACAATAAATAGATATAATATTGAACCGTTCGGTACGGCATTCACGGTTCGATACGCGCTTGTGAATTGCGGTTTTTTCAGTTTTGCATTTTTAATTATTTTTCTACACATTCTATCATTTGCCTCCATCCCAATATACTGAACAACGCGACATACATTCACATCAAACGTTAGTGGTAGAGTTATACTCACAGAACACTATAGTTATTCACAATCACGAAAGTTAATTATTTGCATGCGTTTTAAAGCCTTGCGCGTAGGGCACCATGCGCTTTTCTGAGCGCGCGCACTAAAGGCCTGTCAAACAAGTGATTACTGGACTAAGTAGTCTTACTGCGCTAATACTGTCAAATACACACAAGGTTAATATAAACACAGTCGGTTATGTCTAAAGTGAAAGTAAATCGGCGTGTGTCTATATTAGATGCAAGTCTTAAATTGACAGCAGGGCAGCCTAATGAACATACTGCCCCTTGTCCTTAAAGGGACAGTTCACCTCTAAAATTATATCATTATGTACTCACTCTAATGTTGTACCAAACCTGTATTCATTTCTTCTGTTGAACACAGACAGTTGATGGTAGCCATTGACATCCATATTATTATTTCCTACAATGGGGACCAGCAATTGTTTGGTTTCCAACATTCTTCAAAATATATTTGATGTCCAACAGAAGAAATTACTTTATTAAGGTTTAAAACAACTTGAGAGTGAATAATAGATGACATTATTTTAATTTTTGAGTGAAGTATTCCTTTAGTGGTTAATAAAACAACAAAAGACAAAAGAGAAAATCACTCGCTGCTCTTGACTGAAGAACTGTAATACAGTAGCTTTAATAAGAATCAATGTATATTTTATAGTGAAGTCTATGTAGTGTTTTATTTTTACATTTATTCATTCAATGTGTTTTTTTAAAGTAAAGTTTTAAGTTTAAGTAAGGGTTTTCAAGTCTTTTAAGTAAAATAAAGAAAGAGTATTGCAATATTTTTTTTTTTTTTCTCCTTAACCTCTTGCAATAAAACAATACAGTTAGTCCATGGTTCAATACATACCTCGTGTTTTTAACCACGGTTTTCGGTTTGGTTCTGATGGCTTGTCACATCAGTTTTTTGCTATTCTATTCTTAGGCAACAGGAACAGTTGAAACTGATGTGACAAGCCATCAGAACCGAACCGAAAACCGTGGTTAAAAACACGAGGTATGTATTGAACCATGGACTAACTGTATTGTTGCATCCCAGATAGATAGATAGATAGATAGATAGATAGATAGATAGATAGATAGATAGATAGATAGATAGATAGATAGATAGATAGATAGATAGATAGATAGATAGATAGATAGATAGATAGATAGATAGATAGATAGATAGATAGATAGATAGATAGATAGATAGATAGATAGATAGATAGATAGATAGATAGATAGATAGATAGATAGATAGATAGATAGATAGATAGATAGATAGATAGATAGATAGATAGATAGATAGATAGATAGATAGATAGATAGATAGATAGATAGATAGATAGATAGATAGATAGATAGATAGATAGATAGATAGATAGATAGATAGATAGATAGATAGATAGATAGATAGATAGATAGATAGATAGATAGATAGATAGATAGATAGATAGATAGATAGATAGATAGATAGATAGATAGATAGATAGATAGATAGATAGATAGATAGATAGATAGATAGATAGATAGATAGATAGATAGATAGATAGATAGATAGATAGATAGATAGATAGATAGATAGATAGATAGATAGATAGATAGATAGATAGATAGATAGATAGATAGATAGATAGATAGATAGATAGATAGATAGATAGATAGATAGATAGATAGATAGATAGATAGATAGATAGATAGATAGATAGATAGATAGATAGATAGATAGATAGATAGATAGATAGATAGATAGATAGATAGATAGATAGATAGATAGATAGATAGATAGATAGATAGATAGATAGATAGATAGATAGATAGATAGATAGATAGATAGATAGATAGATAGATAGATAGATAGATAGATAGATAGATAGATAGATAGATAGATAGATAGATAGATAGATAGATAGATAGATAGATAGATAGATAGATAGATAGATAGATAGATAGATAGATAGATAGATAGATAGATAGATAGATAGATAGATAGATAGATAGATAGATAGATAGATAGATAGATAGATAGATAGATAGATAGATAGATAGATAGATAGATAGATAGATAGATAGATAGATAGATAGATAGATAGATAGATAGATAGATAGATAGATAGATAGATAGATAGATAGATAGATAGATAGATAGATAGATAGATAGATAGATAGATAGATAGATAGATAGATAGATAGATAGATAGATAGATAGATAGATAGATAGATAGATAGATAGATAGATAGATAGATAGATAGATAGATAGATAGATAGATAGATAGATAGATAGATAGATAGATAGATAGATAGATAGATAGATAGATAGATAGATAGATAGATAGATAGATAGATAGATAGATAGATAGATAGATAGATAGATAGATAGATAGATAGATAGATAGATAGATAGATAGATAGATAGATAGATAGATAGATAGATAGATAGATAGATAGATAGATAGATAGATAGATAGATAGATAGATAGATAGATAGATAGATAGATAGATAGATAGATAGATAGATAGATAGATAGATAGATAGATAGATAGATAGATAGATAGATAGATAGATAGATAGATAGATAGAGGTGCAAAGTAGCTTTGGTTAAAAAGATAAAATATTGATAAACTCACTTTGAAAAGCCAGGGAGTCAGAATCCGCAGAGGTGGAATCAGATCTGGAGGGGGTGGGGACGACTGGTTGTCAAGGGAGATCCCGAGATTGTCTCTGATCTACGGAGACAGAAAAAAGAAAGACACAAGGACGTTTCTTCAACTGGAATTTGATTAGTAACTGCACTGTAAATCATCCTTTCAGAGCACTCTGAAGGACTCCGCATGAGTGTGCGTGTTCACCTTGGCCAGGTTCTGCCAGAGTTCGCAGAGGTAGTCAAAGACCTGTGCATGGATCTCAGGGTCCTTGATGGAGTTGACGTCTCCCAGAATGCCTAGCATTCTCCTCCACATCACTGTGGCGACGTCAGCGTGCCAGCCGGTCAGAGTGCCGCCAGCCATCACACTGCAGTCCTCGGTCGGAAACTCACTGGTTTCTTAACAGTGCAATACAGCAGGGTCATTAAAAAGAAATCAAAGATGCAACAGATAGTGTACTACATTGCACAACGTTAGGCAAGTATGTCTTATGAAGGGAAGTTCTCGTATCTATGTACATT
Organism: Romanogobio albipinnatus; assembly: GCA_023566225.1. NCBI lineage: Eukaryota > Metazoa > Chordata > Actinopteri > Cypriniformes > Gobionidae > Romanogobio > Romanogobio albipinnatus. The sequence goes on along the minus strand of CM042249.1, from coordinate 18,425,159 downwards.
ACCGAGGTCATCCGGGGTCTGCAGCACAGAGTGGTGCATTTTCTCATCCAGCTGCAGGTCTTTATGCTGGACATGTTCAGCGGTCAGCGTGGCGGGGGAAGGCGTCTGTGATCGGGAACCTCCCAGAGAGTGCATTGGAGATGCGCTCTCAGAACCTGAAGAAATATTAAGCGCATCAGCTCTCTAAACATGACATGGCAATATCTTGTAATGCGTCACTAACAGTAAAACAGCATATGGAAAGAGTGTGACTGATATCAGAGTATGTTTTTGACTGGGTTTTGTAGCAAGGAATCATGTAGCAGATGCTTTTTTCCAAAGAAACTTACAGAACTCTTATCATAGGAAATGTTTGTTGATTAGGCTTGTTTGGATAGTTTTGGGTTTACCAAAGAACACCCTAGGTTCATGTGAAGTGAAGTATGGTATGCAATCAAAATGAATGCAATCTGGGTTAGTTGCCTGAGGGAACCACTACTGATGTTGATTTATTTGCCTATTACAGTATAACGCATTTCTGATTACTGCTCGTCTTCACTGAGCAGTTAACATTCTTTGTGTTACTTGCAATGCAACCACAACTGACATGTCCTTCAGTGTATGTTATGCGCTCTGAAAAATGCTGGGTTGTTTTAACTCAAATTTGGGTCAAATATGTACAAACCTAGCTGTTGGGTTACATTTTGAAATTAAATTTTTTACCCAATGGTTGGGTTTGTCCATATTTGACATAAATTTGGCTTAAAACAACGCAGCATTTTTTAGAGTGTGATTTTAAACCAAAAGAGCAAAAACTTGAATTAAAAAGTGACTGGTTCGGAGTCAAATAATAGCATTTTAAAATATGGATTCAGACCAAATGTTAAAATAATGTGCCATTTTTACAGGGTATATACAGTGTGTATATATATATATATATTTTTTTTTTTTGTTGTTTTTGCACAAGTCCTGCACTAATAAAATTAATACTACATGTCTATACAGAACATACTCATAAATCTCAAATAAACCATGTATCTCAGATCCTTGAATTAAACAGGCTGGGCAACAAACTTCCATTTGAAAATACTCTGGACATGTTTTTTTGAATATACATCGAAATTGGTTTATGTGATAATATATCAATACATACAAATTAGTCAATCGCTATTGGATGTTGCTGATATGATAATGTCTTTAAAGCAGCACTAGGTAACTTTTCAACCTTCATAATATATTTTCAAGACTCTTGTGATGATACATCGACTTACAATAGGTTGAATGGCACGTCTGCCATAGCCTGACGGGGTCTGTATCGTTTTTAATCGTACTTTTAAACTTCGGGATTCGGGTAGTAACCCGAGAAAAAAAATAACTACAAAATTCGACTGCTTTACGGCATATACGTCACTTCCACCATTACCCCCACTTCCTTAAATTCGGACGTGTGAACCCAACTATCCTTTTTATAGTTTGCCGGATGTTATAGTCATGGCCGAGGCAGCACAGAAAAAGAAGAAAGTAAAGGTTTTGTCGGAGGAATGCAAAAAAGAGGAAACGAGAAAGTGATCGTATTAAAGGCAGGACGAGGATCAACATTGGGCCAGCCTTTGCTCGTTGGCGTGAGCTGAACGAGGTCAATATATTATATTGACGATATATGGTTATTACCTACCACTCAAACATTGAATTGAAGTATCATATAGATTCTGTAAAACGGTAACCAATAGACTAGACCAGTGGTTCCCAACCACGTTCCTGGAGGACCCCCAACAGTGCACATTTTGCATGTCTCCACAATCCACAATTCAGGTTATCAGCTCATTAGTAGCTACTCCAAGACCTGATGTGGGTGTGTCAGACAAAGGACACATCCAAAATGTGCACTGTTGGGGGTCCTCCAGGAACGTGGTTGGGAACCACTGGACTAGACTACTATAATGACGCTGACTTGTAAACGTGAGAATCGCGATCATTTGGCGTTTGAAAAAAAAATAAAATAAAACCCATGAAATTATATTCATATGACATGCTGAAACATATGCCACTGTACCTGGGATGAAGACATTTCACACGCGACGCAAGCAGAACACCTGCACGTGAACTCTTCCTGCAGTGTTCAGGGCTATCATAGTTGTCATGTCAACAAATGCACGTGCGATGCATCCCCTGACGTAGGATGACAGAGTTTACGACAGTAGTAGAGGACAATACTGTTTCCCAACTGTAGGAGGACCCAGAGAGCAAAACCTACCTAGTGCTGCTTTAAAGAAACAAAATCTATATACTTAATGTGTTTAATAATATTCTTACTCTTTCCTTCCTGTGACGTAACAGCTAAGAGTTTACATGGATTAAATACCAGATACAGTTTACTGCATAACCAAAATACCAGTAATATACAATGCTCACATTTAAAAAATCCTTCCCTTGCAGGTCAAAACGACCCGAAGCCCTGAAAATATACTTAATTTTTTTTGGTCGAGAAAGCTTATTTCATTACATTTTGAGAATATTCTTGCCTATTTTTTTGGAGATTAAAAAAAAACAAAAAAACATTTACCTTTAAATTACCAGATTTTATTGATAAATAACAAATAAATAATAATTTAAGCACATTCTTTCAACTTAAATTCAAAATAACTCACAATTTCATGCATAACCCTTTTAATTCAGCTCAAAATATATTACATTTGGTGTCTTTGCCGACCTCTTGTGGAAAAAAAATAATATAACATGATATTTCATTGCCACATTTCATTTTCAACTAGTTGAAGTTTAATTGGATCTGCTCAGAGCCACTCTGGATCTGCCATAACCAATTGCTAACATTTGGTCGTGAGACGTATGTCATATCAAACTAGCGCACAACATCAACGTCATCGTTCTTAGCCACTCCCTCTGTTCGCTGATTGGACCGAATAAAATTTGACCAGAGAATAAATTGCAATCCCAGACGGAGTACTGAAGGAAAATAAAAATTGAGCGGAAGTACGTAGGAGGGAAGAGCCAGGCTAGTCTTTGCAAACCTCTTGTGTAAAAAAAAATATATATACAACATGATATTTCATTGCCACCAGATGGCCTTATAGCTCTATGGAGCAAATGAGCTGTTCCGCTGGGTCCTAAAGTCAGTTAACTTCAGTATGCATTCAGATACACATGTAGACATTATACTTTTTTTGTGTGTAAAGTTTTAGCATTTTAAGCTTGGATTTTGACAATTTTTTAGGTTTTCTATGTGTACTGAAGCACTCCATTCATTCCTATCAAAGGGTCATATTGACCTGCGAGGGAAGGATTTGTTACTCTTAAATTTCAACAACAAAACTCCTTGAATCCAGTAAAAAAAAAAAAAAAAATGGTGTATTCGTGGTTCAAGTACGACAAAAGTCCTAGGGTCTTGGACCACTCTAATGAACACTAAAATGTTTTTAAAAATGAGTTTCGGGTCAAAATGCCCAGAGGGAAGGATGAGGGTTAAGTTGTAGCCTTCATAATCAAATAAGGCTGTATCATATAAAATGGTAATTAAGACTTTTGTTACACCTTTAAATAGTTTCTTACATTTATGCCAGGAGTTCAAAACCACAACCTTTCAGTTACCATCCCACGACACCCTTTTGAATGCGAGTGTGAGAGAGTGTACCAGTAATGGTGACTGTGTCAGCAGACAGGCCGTGCTGACTGAGGCTGCTGGTCTCAGAGTCGATGTGGAGTGTTGTGAGACTGGAAAGCTCCTGTTCCTCTGCGGTCTGGCCTGCTCCACCCAAACTATCTTGATCCACAGAGGCCAGAGCGCACGTCTCGGGGGGGAAGCTGAAATCTGCACACAAACAAATACATATATAACTATCCTCTCTTAAAACACAGTCAATACTGGCTTGCCTCTTTCAACTCGAGCTAAACTACTCTGATCCACTTACTTTCAAACTTGCTGTCATATTGGAAAGCATTGAAGGAATCTGACTGGCTGTCGGAGCTTATGAGGTCACTTCCACTGGCACTGGCTGGGGAGGTCCACTCAGAGGGCACACCGGGGTCGTCTGCAGGGCGTGTGGCGTTCTGGCGGTTCAGGAGCTCTGGTAGATCTTTGGGGATCTCCAAACTTCCCGGGCTACTGCCACGCCTCGTCATGACCTAAAAAGAACATAACAAAATCATATCATAAATTCAAAAATTGGATTATTTACACAGTGGTTGAAACTATTGCAGTATTTAATCAGCCGAATACTGCACTATGTTTGTAGAGCCAAACACTATTATAACCAGCATATTTTCATTTGTTTATAATGATTATCAGGGCTGCCAATTTGATGTAATCATTTAGTGAGATTCATTACAAAGAAATTAATGCAATCAAAATAATTAAGCATGCCCTCTGACATGTATTTGAATATTTTTTTTAAAGTTATATTTATTTAATACTAGTGCTGTAAAACGATTAATCGCATCCAAAATAAAAGTTTGTGTTTACATAATATATGTGTGTGTGCTGTGTATAATTATTATGTATATAATATTAATACACACACATGCATGTATATATTTCTTTTTTTTTTTATATATATATATATATATATACTGTATATGGGTCAATGACAAATAAGGTTAAGATAAAAACATTATCATTTTAAATTGCATTTTTATGTCCAAAAAATGTGTGATGTTGATTCACATTGGTTTTACAGCTTTTAAGACAGCATTAATTCATTATTAAACAAGATTTCTGATTTTACCACCCAGAAAATGTCAGGTGATGTGACCATATATTCATTTAAAATAATATACATTTAATGTACTTAGCACTACTGAAAACTTGAGATATGAATCATTGAAGTGTCTAAAATGCACATCACATGGTCAAATCCCTTTCCATTTATTTATGTATTGCCCTTTTAATCCAATTCATATACATTTTCAAATACACATTTTCAGAGCATATGCGGTCACATGTTTTTCTTAAAGTAACATTGCATAAAATGGCATTTTTAAGTCGGTCGCTCTCCCTGACATTTGGAGAAGTAAATGTTTCGGACAAAAGTTTTTTAAGTAATAGAATAATTTTGAAATAGGACTGGTACACTATTTTCCCTCATTAATAAGGAATTTAACATAAAACCATGCGAAACTATTTGATTAAAGGTCCCGTTCTTCGTGTTTTTTTGAAGCTTTGATTGTGTTTACAGTGTGCAATATAACGTGTTCATGTTTCGCATGTAAAAAAACAGTATTTTTCACACAATTTACTTATCTGTATACCGCTGTTTTCACTGTCCTAAAAACGGCTGATGAGTTCCTTGTTCTATGAAGTCCCTCCTTCAGAAATACGTAACGAGTTCTGATTGTGCCAGCGGTTCCCGTGTTGTGATTGGACCGCAGCTTAGCGAACGTGGCACGGTTCCTGTGTTGTGATTCGACAGCAGCTTAGCGCACGTGGAAAGGTCACGCCTCTTAACGGGAGATATATGCGCTTAATGATCTCTACAGCGTCCCTGGGAAAGCCAAACAAAGGTGATTTGACTCCGGGATGAAAATAACAGCGTCTCGACGTCTCGACGACATGGCGACAAACACAGTCAAACGCAGCACTTCCTTTTCTCCACGCACCACTTCCTCTTCTCCACGTGGGACAGCAACAAGACCACGCCCCCTTTTTCGTGTATTCTTGTGGGCGGAGGTTAGTCTGTTCTACTGACGTAATTAATGAAGGAAGTACCAGGATGTAGTCCAAGCCAGCCGTTTGCTGTAGGCTTTGAAAGGGAACTTCTGTTAAATAAAATATCTCGCTTGGCATTGAACTTTGAGCTTTATAATTTTACAGGTATTATTTATGCTCTAACAGCAACATTACACACTAACTAAAGTTTGAACAATGGGATCACGAAGAACGGGACCTTTAAGAATTTTACTGAGAAAATTAACCTTTCTGTTTTCTGCTTGTACGTTTGGACGGTCGCACCACCTGACATTTTTGGTCTTTCAAACACCACAACTGAAAAAGACAATTGAATTTCCAAAAAATGAAAAAGGTTTCTTATGAAGTAAATGTTGTAGATCAATTTGATATGACATGTATTTATCATAATTCCTTTTAGGAAAATAATGAATTCGGACACAAAAAAATACATGTCATGTCATTGACCCATATATAAAGTATTTCCTAAATACATATGTATGTGTGTGTATTCAAATATACATCATAATTATACACGCACATATATTATGTAAACACAAACTTTTATTTTGGATGCGATTAATCGTGATTAATCATTTGACAGCAGTATTTAATGCAAATATTCAAATTCTTGTTTATATAATTAGCAGAACCTGTGTGTCAAACGACATTTTCAAGATCAGAGTAAAAAACTAATAATACAGTTAATCCAGAAATGAGACACTTTTGGTAAACCATGCTGTATCAAACAGCCCTGATAATATTTATATATAAATATGCTGCCAATTTAATGGCATCATTTAGTGTAATTAATTACATAGAAAACAATGCAAACTAAATAATTACACATACCCTCTGACATATGCAAATTTTGTAATTTTCCTACCATCTTAGCAGTCCAAGCTTGAAGCACATACATCAACTACCCCATAACTAGATGTAGTTTTAGACATTATGCATACTGAATGTGTGTATGTACATACAGAAGTGCCTCTGGCCCTCAGCCTCTCCTGGATGAACTCGTCCATGAGGTCACTGACATTAGGGTTGCTGCTGCCAGCATCGTTGGACATGGGCCTCATCTTCGGCGTCAGCTCATCTTTATTGGCTAAGAGAATAGGCACAGAATGACACATCAGTAATTTTACAGAGACCTCACAAAAAAGTGTGAGTGTAAACACAGATGACCCAGTAGAGTGGCTTATACTGACTGACTTCCTCTTTGTAGTGGTGTCTGTCTCTTATAATTAGATCTACAGATACAATACATCTCTATAATTATGAATTAGTTTATACGAGTTTGGGGACACAATTTTCTTAAAGGACAACAGTGTCATTAAGTTTTTTGCTCATGCTTGACATTGTTTACTTTTTTGACAAAGTCAACCCTGTTCACATTCAATAAATAAAATATATCTTCTAAATCACTTTGGGATTAAAGCATGTTTGTACGTACACTACTGGTCAAAGGTTTGAGGTTGGCAAGAATTGTTTTGCAATGTAAAAGTCTCTTACCAATGCTGACGCATTTGTTTGATCAAAAATACAGTAAAACCATAATATAGTGAATTATTAACATTTAAAAATAACAGTATTTAATAATGCATTTCAAAAATGTAATTTATTCCTGTGATGACAAAGCTGAATTTTCAGCATCATTACTCCAGTCTTCAGTGTCACATGATCCTTCAGAAATCATTCTAATGAGCTGATTTAGTAGTCTTTTTAGACTACTGATTTAGTTTAGTAGCTGATTTAGTTAGTAGGAAGTTCAAAAGAACAGCATTTACATGAAATAGAAATCGTTTGTAACATTATCAATGGCTTTACTGTCACTTTTGGTCAATATGTACTTGCCAAATAAAAGTATGATTTAAAAAAATGATTTACTGACCCCAAGCTTTTGAATGGAAGTGAATGTTTTTCATATCACACTACAAATGTAATCTTATTTCACAAACACAGTAACAGGATGCTTGAACCTGCATTTAGCATCAACAAGACCACAAAATTGTTTGTGGTGATAAACTGAGCGAATGAAACTCGACACTATTGCCCTTTAAACACAATCAAAAACCTTTGACATTAAACTCATAAGATGCTAAACCAGAACACAAAAATAGAAAACAAAATCTTTAATGGAAGCCAATCACAAAACTGATTCCATCCAGTGAAGCAATGCAGTTACTCACAGTCCATGCAGTCCCCAAACAGACAGACAGAGAGAGAGAGACAGAGCAAACCCTTGAAGTCCAAACCTAGGAGTTAGTGAGCCTTTATATTGACTGAGGTTAAAGTGAGACAGCAGTGAGTATGTTAGAGGAGCCACCCACAGCGTCCCAAAGCAAAGGGTTAGGGAGCCACTGGTTAAAAACATATCATACGAACACGACAGCTCTCTTGGTACGATGCACAGTGGGGCAGTGACCTTGGGCATTGGATAATCATAGAAGTCTTGTTAGTTTAGACTACAAGCTGTGTTTAAGTCATGAAGGCCCTGATTAACTAATAGCTTGTAGGAGGCGTTCTAAGAGGTGATGCCTGCTACTACACTACAGACAAGCCGGCAAGCTTTTAACACAGTAACACAAACTATAGCCTTTAGTTAGGAAAACAGCCCACTTTGAGAGGGATAGTGCTGCCCTCTACTGGCCATACAAAATACTGCCACTATGGCAACTACAACTGTATACCGTTAAAGGGTTTGATCACTCTTAAATGACAATTCTGTCATCATCTACGCACCCTTATGTTGTTCCAAACCCTGTATAACTCAATACATGATGTATTGCATAAAGTTCAGAGTGCTTTTTTCCATAATGGGAAACTGTTGAACTTGAGCTTCAAAAATGAACAAAAAAAAGGATCATGTATGGGTGTGCAATATATATCATCATAATTGTTGTTTTGATGATGTGCAAGCTGAAATGATTGAGTACGCACATAGAAGTTATTCAATGAAGTATGGTTTTAATTATTCATCCATAAATTATTCATTCATAACGACGGAATCAGCTGATTTGAAAAATGGTTTAAATAAAAGACTCAATGCCTCAACGCGTTTTATATATATATATATATATACTGTGTCATTACTCATCCTATATGCGTGAACGTACACACACATATAGGATGAGTAACGACACTAAACATAGACTAAAAATGAGTAATTGAATGACTGAGGCATTGAGTCATTCATTTAACCAATTTTTCAAAACAGCTGATTCCTTCATAAATGAAGCAAGTGACTGTCGTTATGAATGAATCATTTATGTATGAATCATAAAAACCATACTTGGCCATGTATTCATGCCACCTTAGTTCATATTTAAAGTGTAATTTCACTTTTTAAATTATTTAATATTGCAATATTCATATTTGATAGACAACAGCTATATAGTGCGTTATTAGAATTTAATTTATTGATCACATGTAAGAAATTTATATAAAAGATAATATACCGGAAAAAAAACACCCTTATAAAAGTAAAAATGCTCCTGGAAATCAAAAAAGGGGGCAAATAATCACAGCTGGAAAATATAATTTCTCTAACTTCTGCAAATTAACAACCGCACAGAATATGAAGTATGAAACATGAAGGCATGACAGGCCTAAACCAGCCAAAGTAACAGCACATTATCATCAAAATCGGTGAATATCGCACAGCCCTATTGTATGGATAAAAAAAGACTACTTTTAAGGTGATTTTTGTCATTTTTGAAGCCCCAGTTCCCATTACAGAAAAGAACACTCAGAAAACAACACGAGGATATAAAAGATGACAAGAGTTATCATTTTTGGTGTGCTACTCCTTTTAAAATGACATTATTAACAATTATATAGACTAAAACACATACCATTAGGTTATATTAAAGATCATGGTGTTTCTATGAATGTGTCAGTGAGCATGTGTATGTGTGTGCGTGTACGTGTGTGAGAGATTGATAGAGGGCGGGGAGGTAGGCATGAGGTCGCATGCAGCATCCAGGGAAGAGGGGCAGCAGAGATTAGGTCCCAGAAGCTTGAGGAGGAGGGGAAGCCATCCCACAGGTGGGAGGGCCGTTGGTCTTTTAGGAGTCTTTTTTTTTGTTTTTTTTGGAATTGAGCTACTTTGAAAGAAAATACAAAAAGAGGCTTCAATTCAATCCACATTCAGCAAAAATCAAACAGTCACAAGAAAAGATAGAAAAAAGGGAAAATGCACAGGCGCTTTGGTCACATTTTTCATGTCTTCCATGTTGACATCGAGCCGATCAAGTCCTCACCTGGTGTTTTTCTTCCAAAATAGCCCATTACGTGAGAGTACAGGTCCTTCAGGTGAGCCTCAGTGGCGGGCGCTTTGCCTTGACGCTGGGGCGACGCCACCTGGGCCTTGGGTTTGGAGAGAGCGTGGACCATAGACTTATACACACCGCCCAACAGCGCCTGCTGCTGCCGTGAGGGGCTGCAACCTGACTCCTGAGACCTAGAGCGGGATCCCCGCGGGCGGAGAGTCGGACGGCTGAGTCGGCCACGTCTAGCCCCGCTGATGGAGCCTCTATCGCGGTCAACCGCTTCGCAACAGGTGACCCCCTCCCCCACGCCCTTTGCTGCTGCCCCGCTCGCCCCAACCGAGTGGCTGCTGAAGTGGCCAAGACGTCGAAGTCGGGTCTTCCAGTGTGCCTCTTTGGGGTCCAGAGGGTTGTGAAACTGCACAGACTCTGTGGATGGGCGGAAGCTGACATGGACCCCACCGCTGTGGCATTTTTTGGGGTCAAGATGGGACAGCTTGGGCCTCGGTGCAAACTGGGACGCCTGTGGACTAAGCTCGCTCTCACTAACCCTGTCTGTGGCATTCTGTCGATGTAGCTGTGTGACTTTGCTGCACTCTGTTGGCTGCGTACTATCACTCAAATCCCAGTCGCACTCCTCTAAGCACTTATAAAAACTCTTCTCGCTTTGCTCCATCTCTTTATCCCATTCTAGCGCCCAATCCTCACTTCCCTCAAACTGCACCTGCTTGTTATTTGCACCTGCTTCCACTTTCACATGCTCCTTGCTACAAAACTCCCTAAAAGCGCTGAAGACGTCCTCCTCCCCTTCGACCTCGGTTTGATTGGTCAAGGCTGCGGCCGGACAGGACCAATTAGGGATAAGGGGGGGCTGCTGGCCTGGCATCTGGCAGAGATGGTCATAGATGCTTTCGCTCACCTCCAGGGATGCCTGGCTGTCGGGGGGTTGTTGTGGGTCAGTAAGCAGGTGTGGGGTCAGGGAACTGTGGGGGGACTCAGAAGTTGTGGTGGTAAAGTGGGAGGAGTGAGAGGGACTGTCAGAGACAGGAAGTGCACCTTTGACCCGTTCTGCGATGAAAGGCTCCATGATGTCAGAGGCACTGCTGCTGCGGGGGAGAGGGGGCTGCTCCAGCTCACCGGAGACGGAAAACACCTCGGACGACGGGGTCTCCTCGCTCTGAGAGCAGTGCCGGATCCGTGGCCCGCGCTGGGCCATGGGAGGTTCCTCCAGGTCTGAACACGAACAGATATGCAACAATCAGCATGGATGTAAATGTGTTTATACATTATTATGGCCAGTACTATTATCTTAATGCCACAAGTTAAGCAACAAGTCTTAACATTTCAGATACCTAAAGGTGATAAAAGGACCTAGAAAGCATTGTAATTTTAACTGATCCACTGTGGCCACATTTTACATGCAAAAAAATACATGCATATGTAAAACACAATGAAATCCAGATGAAATTTCTCAAAGGTTAAACTAAGAATATCAGATCACAAGCAAAAAGACAGCTAATAACTATTTTAAACACATAAATGAAGGATTACATTTGCATTACATTCTCCTAAATAATTCAGATAAACAGGATGATGAAGAAATGCAGACAAAGGTCCTGTAGAGGGTATTTTTCTCAAAAGTTCTGGGTGTGAAGAGGGATTATACTGAATGAAATATGATGCAAGATAGATAATACTGTACATTCACAAAGACAAGGACATTTTGTTTAAGATAAACACACATGCAGGACTGTTGGACTGTTTGCATACAAAGAAATATGTCTGGGTCATTTCAAACCAAAATCAAATTAAAGATTTTTTTAGAAGTTATCTATAATCATCTACGTGATATATATCATTGTCTAATGTACTATGAATGAACAAATGAACAATTAACCATGTTATATTTATTACTTAACATTAACCTAGATTAATAAATGCAGTAAAATTACTGTTCATTGTTAGTTCATGATACGTATTGAATTAACTAATGTTAATAAACTTAATCTTATTGTAAAGTGTAACCTATAATTTTTATATTTAGTATTTATAGCCCAAACAAAACACTATCCAAAAAAAGTTTGACAAAATAAATGGTATAGAAATGTTTCAATGATATTTTATCAATTTAAATAAAAAATGTTAAGCTTAAAAAAAATTACACTTCTGGAATTGAAAAAAAAGGTTTCTTTTTTTATTTTCTTTAAGCAAAATATAATTAAAGTTTTTATTCTTGTTAATTTGGGGATAAATGTGATCAAATCCTCTCTTAATATTTGTCTTGAGATTCATCCCATCAGAAAGCAACTGCATGCATGAGGCTTTAAAGCAATGATGAAGGGAATCTTCCACATTAAACATGAAAAACATTCAAAGTGGCAGGATGGTGCTGCTAACTACACACATACGTATCCATGCACATCAATAGGTCAGGAAGCAGTCAGAGGCGAGAGTGCCGATATGGGCGTAGAGGGCTCTACCTGACAGCTCGTCAGCTAGGGGAGTGAGGACAGAATCAGGCAGGAGAGGGTGTACGGGGTGGATCAGGACAGGTGCGCTTTTAGCACTGCGGATAAAGGCTGAGGACAGCAGACTGTCCCCCGTAGAGCAACTACGCAGAGCTATTAGACCACGCACACACACCCAGAGGGAAAAAGAGAAGAATGACAACAACACGGAGAGAGAAGGGAAATGGGGCAGAGAGAGATAAGGAGTGATGGAGGAACACAGGAAATGTTAGGGAAGAGAAAGACATGATGGCGAGAGAAAGAGAGAGAGAAAAAGAGAAAGTGATGGCAGAAAGCAGTGAGCATTTCAAAGAAGAGGTAAAGAAATGACCCTTAAATCAGCACTGACTGGTGAACACATAAACATCATGTCTCTGGAAAAACTTTAAAAGAGAAACATGGTGTGTTAAAGATGTTCCATCATGTTCTGGTTTAGTCACATGGCTGTTTTTTTTAACCTAAGGCTGCGTTCATTTACTATACTATGCACACAATGGAGTCTGCTATATTAGGTGTTAGTCATTGTCATCATGGGCGTCAGTTTGGTTTGAAATGTGCTGGGGACAGAGATGCATTCAGAAGTGCATTTTCAGAAGTGCTGGGTACAATGATGCTTTTTTTTTTCTCTCTCTCTTTCGCGCAGGTTATGTTTTGATGTCCATAGCTTACTACGGTGACCCATTGCTGCCACATACATATTTTTTCCACTCAATTATGTCGTAATAACGAGATCTTATGTCGTTAAAACGACATTTTTCTTGTTAAAACAACCTATATTTTCTCCTAATAAGGACATTTGTTGTATATTGATGTGTGTATATATGTCTGTATCCACATTAGAGAATTTATTTAGCCCATGCCTTTGTCACTCTTGTTTGAAAAGCAGAAAAATAGTCTCTTCCGCTGCCTGTATCAGTGGCAGTGCCCATAGCACGAAATTGTTGAAATTTAGTGATGTAGCCTATAGTTCTTAACAGCCACGGGTAGCAGGTGCCATGGACCGCTCATGATTAGCGTGTAGCTTTAACCTAGTAATAACGGAGCCCGGTGCAGCCACAAATATCATAACTATCTATATAGGCCTACTGTAATTAAGACATTCAAGAAATGTATTAAAAAGAAAGACACTTTCAGCCTTACTCAAAGGCTGCGGAAACAGGCCAGTGGGTTCGTTACACACGTCAATCCATTCCCGGCGTTCTTATTTTGCTTCTTATGTATTAAATATACAGGCAATTAATTTATGAAACCTTGATCAAAATTAAAATACAATTTATAGAAAACTAAATTCACTTTAAAGAAATTATTTCTGCTAAACAATACTCAATAAAAATCACGTCTGACCCCACTCCATGTCTCCAGACATATTGCTCGTTTTATAGCCTATATAGGCTAGCCTACTCATGCCGACGAAAGCGCCTGCGAATTCTTTAATATTTTTCATTTTTGCAGTTTTTTTTTTTAACGCTTCGTTATTTTGGCTCGGAATTTCGTTTGTTGGAAATATGAACTGAATTTAGAAATTAAATTTGAAATTAAAAACTTTGCGTTTAATAAACAAAATACATTTTTGAAGCGTTTGGAGTGGAGTAGGCTACATGCAAAACGTAGCCTATTTAGATTCATAGTTAGGCTATATGTTTAAATATTAGCTTATTATATTATTGTTTTAATTTCATATGTTGATGATGAAAAGTGAGCAGCATGAGTAAGATAGGCTATAAGACGCACAATATGTCTGGAGAGATGGAGTAGGGTCAGACATGCTTTTTATTGAGTGTTGTTTTGCAGAAATAATTTCTTTAAAGTGAATTTCGTTTTCTATAAATTGTATTAGGGCTATAATTTTGATCAAGGTTTCATAAAGTAATGGCCTGTATATTTAATACAGAAGCAAAATAAGAACGCCGGGAATGGATTGACGTGCGTAACGAACCCACTGGCCTGTTTCCGCGGCCTTTGAGTAGGGCTGACAGCGTCTTTCTTTTTAATACATTTCTTGAATGTCTTAATTACAGTAGGCCTTATAGATAGTTATGATATTTGTGGCTGCACCGGGGTCCGTCATTACGATACTCATGAGCGGTCCATGGCACCTGCTACCCATGGCTGTTACTGTAGGCTAAATCAATACATTACAATACTTTCGTGCTGTGGGCATTGCCTCTGATACAGGCAGCGGATGAGCCTATTTTACGGACTTGCTTCTGCTTTTCAAACAAGTGTGACAAAGACATGGGCTAAATAAATTATCTAATGTGGATACAGACATAGGCTATATACACACACATCACTATACAACACATGCCCTTATTAGGAGAAAATATCGTTAAATATGTCGTTTTAATGACATAAGATCTCGTTATTACGACATAATTGAGTGGAAAAAATAATATGTATGTGGCAGCAATGCGTCACTGTAAAATTGGTTTAAAAAAAAGAAAGAAGTGGTGGGTACAAAATGACATGACGAAATCTGGTGGGTATGCGTCCCCCCCGTCCCCTCCCGAAATCGACGCCTATGATGGTCATATATGAGGTATTAATATTAGATAATATGAATTCCAAGTCGAAAATAGTTTGTGAAAGCACCCAGAAGCAATGTTACTTACGGTATACACTATTGTTCAAACGTTTGGGGTCAGTAAGACTTTTCTTTTTTGAAAGAAGGAAAAGAATGCTTTTATTTAGTAAGGATGAATTAAATTGATAAAAACGAAAGATTTTTTTAATGTTAAAAAGATTTATATTTTTAAAAAACGCTGTTCCATTGAACTTTCTATTTATCAAAGTATCCTGAAAGCAAAAGTGTCACGATTTCCACAAAAACATTAAGCAGCACAACTGTTTTAAACTATAATAATAATAATAATAATGTGTTCATTGTTGACCACATCTCATATTGCAATGATTTTTGAAGGATCATGTTACACTGAAGACTGGAGTAATGTTGCTGAAAATGCAGCTTCAAATATATTCAGATAGAAAACAGTTATTTTAAATTATTTAAATTACTATTGATTAATGCGGCCTTGGTGAGAATATGAGACTTCTTTCAAAAACATTTCAAAAAAAAAAAAAAATTCATACCAACCCCAAGTGTCATGTGTTTTGAGCTAATATTACCAACAATCCCTTGCACTATAGAAAAGAAGCTTGTGAGTTCTGTTTTGACTTCAATTGTAGAAAGGCAGCGAGAAATACGGCCCTCACAAGGTTAAGCATGAACATGTTAGCAGTATTAATAATGAATTTTACATTAATTAATTTAAACTAGAAGCTAGTTCTACCGCCTATGCGATAAACGAGTATGTGGTATCAAAACACAGTGTTATGTTTATTTTAGGTTATTATTTTAATATGTATAAAAAATGTACTACTGACAAAAAAATACATGCTAAGTATGCAAATTCTGATGCAGTCTAATGGTGCGGTAAAATTTACCACAGTTCGCCGAATTTCTGCAGCTGAAATCCAGTCATTTCAACAGGAATCCATGTAATCTGGAATTTCCTGAGGGTGAAAGATTTCCCCACGCAGATTTTGCAACAGTTCAAGCCGGTCACGCGAATTCGCCACATTGACCAAAATAAATCGTCTTGGTTTGAAGTGAAGACTGTGCAAGTTGTGATCTCTACATATTTTACAACAGACCTTTTTGCCTGAAAAAATGTCACTGAAATTTTGCTAATGTGACCGCACCTTATGAAAGGACATCATTTAACGCAATCTTGTTCTCTTCTTGTAAATATCTTCATCTTTGCTCATCTTTGTCTTTCTGAACAATGGTAACAGGGTAATGCAGATAAACACATAAGCAGAGGTTGTACAATTTAAAAGGACCTAAAATAGATTTAAACTGACAGAAAGAGAGGACAGGAAGGGTTTGAAACACACTCACCGACAGTCTTCTGTCTGACGATGCTTCTAGCCTTCTCGATGCCTGGTGAGCCAGCAGTGGTAGCGCTGCGCTGTCTCATGGCAAGAGCTTGGCCTGGTGGGTCTCGACTCCAGCCTTTGGAGAATGACCGATCCACAGTGATTTTCTGGCCCTCGTGGGCGCCACCTAGTAGTAGTGAGGACAAATATATGATTTATAAGCATATGGGGCCCTATCATAGACCAGGCACAATTCGATTTCAGGCGTGATGAAAGTGTTTCAGCCTGCCTCTGCTTGTTACACACACAGGGTTAAAGGATTACAATGTAAAAGATTTGTATTGTGTACATACAGGGAGTGCAGAATTATTAGGCAAGTTGTATTTTTGAGGATTAATTTTACAACATTAATAATTAAACAACAACCATGTTGTCAATGAACACAAAAAACTCATTAATATCAAAGCTGAATATTTTTGGAAGTGGTTTTTAGTTTTAGCTATTTTAGGGGGATATCTGTGTGTGCAGGTGACTATTACTGTGCATAATTATTAGGCAACTTAACAAAAAACAAATTTATACCCATTTCAATTATTTATTTTTACCAGTGAAACCAATATAACATCTCAACATTCACAAATATACATTTCTGACATTCAAAAACCAAACAAAAACAAATCAGTGACCAATATAGCCACCTTTCTTTGCAAGGACACTCAAAAGCCTGCCATCCATGGATTCTGTCAGTGTTTTGATCTGTTCACCATCAACATTGCGTGCAGCAGCAACCACAGCCTCCCAGACACTGTTCAGAGAGGTGTACTGTTTTCCCTCCTTGTAAATCGCACATTTGATAGTGGACCACAGGTTATCAATGGGGTTCAGATCAGGTGAACAAGGAGGCCATATCATTAGATTTTCTTCTTTTATACCCTTTCTTGCCAGCCACGCTGTGGAGTACTTGGACGCGTGTGATGGAGCATTGTCCTGCATGAAAATCATGTTTTTCTTGAAGGATGCAGACTTCTTCCTGTACCACTGCTTGAAGAAGGTGTCTTCCAGAAACTGGCAGTAGGACTGGGAGTTGAGCTTGACTCCATCCTCAACCCGAAAAGGCCCCACAAGCTCATCTTTGATGATACCAGCCCAAACCAGTACTCCACCTCCACCTTGCTGGCGTCTGAGTCGGACTGGAGCTCTCTGCCCTTTACCAATCCAGCCACGGGCCCATCCATCTGGCCCATCAAGACTCACTCTCATTTCATCAGTCCATAAAACCTTAGAAAAATCAGTCTTGAGATATTTCTTGGCCCAGTCTTGACGTTTCAGCTTGTGTGTCTTGTTCCGTGGTGGTCGACTTTCTGCCTTTCTTACCTTGGCCATGTCTCTGAGTATTGCACACCTTGTGCTTTTGGGCACTCCAGTGATGTTGCAGCTCTGAAATATGGCCAAACTGGTGGCAAGTGGCATCTTGGCAGCTGCACGCTTGACTTTTCTCAGTTCACGGGCAGTTATTTTGCGCCTTGGTTTTTCCACATGCTTCTTGCGACCCTGTTGACTATTTTGAATGAAACGCTTGATTGTTCGATGATCACGCTTCAGAAGCTTGGCTATTTTAAGACTGCTGCATCCCTCTGCAATATATCTCACTATTTTTGACTTTTCTGAGCCTGTCAAGTCCTTCTTTTGACCCATTTTGCCAAAGGAAAGGAAGTTGCCTAATAATTATGCACACCTGATATAGGGTGTTGATGTCATTAGACCACACCCCTTCTCATTACAGAGATGCACATCACCTAATATGCTTAATTGGTAGTACGCTTTCCAGCCTATACAGCTTGGAGTAAGACAACATGCATAACGAGGATGATGTGGTCAAAATACTCATTTGCCTAATAATTCTGCACTCCCTGTAAACAGGCCTACATGTCATAATGGATAGTCATTGTATGTATCAGAATTCCTGATACAGTAATTCCAATCTGCAGTAATAACGAATGAAATTGGCTAATTATTTGACCAATCGTGGCAATACACACATATTTAAACTAACTCGTCAGGTTGAGGGTATCAATATTCCGCCATTTAAATACCGAATTTGCCAAGGATGTAAGCGCACATGGCTTTTAAAACGAATGGGAGATGGCCCTCGGATTTGTTTATTGCATGATACGCCCAAAACACACCCATGACTTATTAAGAGACTAGGTACAACCTTTTTAGACCATTGTTAAACTAGCAAAAGTGGATTCGGACAAGCCCTAAGTGCTGCTGCACCATGCGCTCAGATTGTTATGCAACTACCTTAATCTATGTGCAAGCATGAAAGTATTGACTTTGTATTTTTATATAAACTCACCTTTGCCTTTGTGTTTCTTCTGCTTCTGCTCACTGAGTTTGTCCAGAGGCAGCTCGTTCAGGTCAAGGCTGTAAAGGTTGCGTGCTAGAACCTTGGTAAGTGTCTCCATGGTGAGGGACCACTCGGTGACCAGCTCCTCCCAGCAGGTGAGAGAGGAGAGTACAGACAGCAGGTCGTCCCACAGCTCCCGAGAGATGTACACGTTCAGATTCCCTTTGATCCAGGCCACAATCAGAGTCTAAACAGGAAGACAGACCACACAGTATGGACTTCATCACACCCTTTAACAAATGAACTATTAATAATTATTTTAGTATAATTTATATATTATATTAAAATAATATTTTGAATTAGCTTCTTTTTTCTTTTTTTTAAATAACATTTTTGAAGATGTTGTGCTTTCGTAATTGTTTTTAATATTCAGCATTCATTTTATTTTATTTTTATTTCAGTTTTAGTTCATTGTAAGACTTCTACTTAAACTTAGTATTTCAGATTTTCATTTAATATTTTTATTTTATTTTAACTATTTCGAAACAACAACGAAAACAAACTTTTAATAGTTTTAGTTAACAAAGGCACATTTACATCAAAAACAATAACTATAAATATAACTATAGCGATAACTATATTAGTGTCAGTCGTCTGTTTATTCTAAGCACTGCAGTTTTATCATCTTCTACTTTAAATGCTCAAGCACTTTAAAGCAGGATGAATTATGATAGGCTATTATTGTTTTTATTGTTCATCAGTTGGAAAAATTAGTTCTGAAAGTGATTCCAATGATATCGTTCTTCTGTGCAGTTACTGTTGTAGTTGTGGTGTGGGCTTCCCAATTATTTTATATTTAGAATGATTTTTAGAACTATATATTTATCGTATATATATATACATATACATACAGTGAGGAAAATAAGTATTTGAACACCCTGCTATTTTGCAAGTTCTCCCACTTAGAAATCATGGAGGGGTCTGAAATTGTCATCGTAGGTCCATGTCCACAGTGAGAGACATAATCTAAAAAAAAAATCCAGAAATCACAATGTATGATTTTTTAACTATTTATTTGTATGATACAGCTGCAAATAAGTATTTGAACGCCTGAGAAAATCAATGTTAATATTTGGTACAGTAGCCTTTGTTTGCAATTACAGAGGTCAAACATTTCCCGTAGTTTTTCACCAGGTTTGCACACACTGCAGGAGGGATTTTGGCCCACTCCTCCACACAGATCTTCTCTAGATCAGTCAGGTTTCTGGCCTGTCGCTGAGAAACACGGAGTTCCCTCCAAAGATTCTCTATTGGGTTTAGGTCTGGAGACTGGCTAGGCCACGCCAGAACCTTGATATGCTTCTTACAGAGCCACTCCTTGGTTACCCTGGCTGTGTGCTTCGGGTCATTGTCATGTTGGAAGACCCAGCCTCGACCCATCTTCAATGCTCTAACTGAGGGAAGGAGGTTGTTCCCCAAAATCTTGCAATACATGGCCCCGGTCATCCTCTCCTTAATACAGTGCAGTCGCCCAGTCCCATGTGCAGAAAAACACCCCCAAAGCATGATGCTACCACCCCCATGCTTCACAGTAGGGATGGTGTTCTTGGGATGGTACTCATCATTCTTCTTCCTCCAAACACGTTTAGTGGAATTATGACCAAAAAGTTATATTTTGGTCTCATCTGACCACATGACTTTCTCCCATGACTCCTCTGGATCATCCAAATGGTCATTGGCAAACTTAAGACGGGCCTTGACATGTGCTGGTTTAAGCAGGGGAACCTTCCGTGCCATGCATGATTTCAAACCATGACGTCTTAGTGTATTACCAACAGTAACCTTGGAAACGGTGGTCCCAGTTCTTTTCAGGTCATTGACCAGCTCCTCCCGTGTAGTTCAGGGGCTGAATTCTCACCTTTCTTAGGATCATTGAGACCCCATGAGGTGAGATCTTGCATGGAGCCCCAGTCCGAGGGAGATTGACAGTCATGTTTAGCTTCTTCCATTTTCTAATGATTGCTCCAACAGTGGACCTTTTTCACCAAGCTGCTTGGCAATTTCCCCGTAGCCCTTTCCAGCCTTGTGGAGGTGTACAATTTTGTCTCTAGTGTCTTTGGACAGCTCTTTGGTCTTGGCCATATTAGTAGTTGGATTATTACTGATTGTATGGGGTGGACAGGTGTCTTTATGCAGCTAACGACCTCAAACAGGTGCATCTAACCGAGTAACAGGTTTTTGAGGGTCAGAATTCTAGCTGATAGACAGGTGTTCAAATACTTATTTGCAGCTGTATCATACAAATAAATAGTTAAAAAATCATATATTGTGATTTCTGGATTTTCTTTTTATATTATGTCTCTCACAGTGGACATGCACCTACGATGACAATTTCAGACCCCTCCATGATTTCCAAGTGGGAGAACTTGCACAATAGCAGGGTGTTCAAATACTTATTTTCCTCACTGTATATATTGTCCTTGGTGTGAATGGGCCTTAACACAGACTAGCAAAAAAATGGTTTCTACAGGCCGTGTCCCCTGACCAGGTTTCCAACAGCAAGTAATTATTCTGTCCAACTGAAAGAGAAATACTGTGCAAAAAACAAACAAAACCACAGCCAATTCAGAACATATATGTTGTGTACTATGTGGTGCGTGATTTTGGACCAATAAGAATTTACTATGGGCCATCCAGCACAATGCAACAAAAACACCGTTTTTTTCACAGTTGTGGCTGCTTACCACAAAGACTCTTGCTTAATAAAAAGCTGACTGTATTGGTATGTTAGTGGGTGGTACCTGAAAAATGGCCCCAGCCAAACGGCCTGATAAAGTGTTACTCTTCTTCCCATGAGGCATAATGGATGGAGGCCTCTTCATCACACACTCAGTTACCCTTAGCAACACCAGCAGGATCTGTTCCCTGTGACAGACACAAACACACTCCGGATGAGCTGGACAAGAGCTTGAGCAGATTTTACAAGCACACACCTGAGACCAGAGTAATGAAGTTTAATGTGCATGGACATACCAAGTCTTCTGGTTCATGGTTTCATGCATAACCAGACTGCGGTATATGTTGAGCACACGCTTGCACATGTCAACATGCTCTTCCAGCAGTGACTTCAGCTCATTGGCTGCCTCTAAAAGGAAGACGTTAGATGAGTTGGTGATGAAAACCTGCAAGGAGAAGGAGATTGTGGGAGAAATGAGATTAGATGAAAAACGCCTGTTTTGCACAATTGTTCTTTGTACGGTTTGAACCCACAACCTTTCAGTTACCACTCTTGAACTTGAACCAGTAGTTACCTGTACACCAACACCTGGACCCACCTGTAGTGTGGCCTGGGCACCAGCGTGGACGTTGTACTCCAAAACCTCAGAATCAGAGGATTTATTCACAGAACTCCTACACCAATTAGGGTTTTGATTGTGAACAGACACTGTGAGCCCAACATCCTGCACAAACAAGACACACATTGATTGGTTACAGTGCTATTGCTTTTGTTATGCTTGACCATTAGGATGTTCAATATTAAAAATGTATGCTGATTTGCCTGTTTATGTATTATGTATACAAACATAAAAAATAAATATATTAACAGATATAATTTTATAATAAATAAATAAAAAACGTCCACAGTAAAATATAATATAATTTTATATAATATAATTAATATAATATAATAAATAAAGTGCTGTCAATCGATTACATTTTTTTAACTAATTAAATCACACGTTTTTCTGTTATCACATACATTTTTTTAAATATTTTTAAGACATTTAAAATCTGCCGCTGCCGAAAATGACGTGGTTCTTTTTCTAACTTCGCTCGGTGTTTCACTTATGGGAATCGCTTTGGGCGTGACCAACTACGGAAGCTCCTATGGCACCACGTCTGTCTTTGACAGACAGGTCGACCTGAGATCAGGCTCCGCCCCCACCTATAACACTCAGGTCGACCCCTATCGAAGTCATTCGCGCTTTCTTCCCGTGAGGGACTACAACAAGCTCTCTCAGCACGTCCGACTTCGTCGCTGATTTTCGCTAAACTGTTCAACAGGCGGACCGTCATTGGATTACGCCACCGAACGCGATATCAGTGGATTGGACTGTGTTGAGTGGCATCGCTAAACACTGAATAGTTTCCGCGTCAAGGCGAGCTATTCGGTTCGGACTATCACGTATTAAATTACGACGGTAGTATTTTAAGTGACGTTAAGTCATCTTAGGCTTTACGCGTTAAGGCGAGCCGTTGAAAGGGCTTATACCCTACGTGAAGCATCAGACTAACGTGTGGTGACGAGTCGTTGAATCACTCTTCTCCAGCCATCATGTCGACGGTCATTACCCCCGCCAAAGGGAATGAGTCGAAAAGCAGGGAGGTGGCACCCCGCCCGTGTCCATCGCCATGTGGAGCAACCATCTCGGGCAGGGACCCCCATCCCATGTGCATCGTGTGTATGGGCACAAAGCACGCTCAAACGTCGCTTGCAGACCCACAAACATGCGTCCACTGTGCGTCAATGCCGGTGAAAATTCTAGAGAGAAGGCTGAGAGTGGCGGTGGCTAGCCAGCAAGACCCATGTCTGGCCGGAGCGGCCGCGAAACCTACGGCTACTGACCATCATATGCGAGCTACCACGAGCTGGGCCGAAATGATGGAAGCCGAATCCCCGGATATGCCTCTTCTGTTCGAGAACCTGCTCGCGCACGAGGAGGAAGAGCTGGGTGACGAGGACGCAGAGGGCGACGCTAACTCTGATCTCCTCGACTTGGATATGGAGGACGAGGAGGAAGATGACAACTCTCCCTTCCTGGTCCAACAGTCTAGACCCCCGAGCACTACTGACACGGGCTCTCAGGCAGACAGTAACCTGCACGAGGTGTGCAAGCGAGCCGCGGCTAAGCTAGGCCTAGCATGGCCCGCGGCACAAGATGCAGAGGGAGCAGAGCGGGACCTTTACGATGGGAAAAGGCTTCCGCCTGCTCAACCCACAGCGAGACAACTCCTACCAGCCGTGCCAGCGTGCATGAAAGAGATGTCCCGCCATTGGGGTACCCCCTTTAAGAGCAAGCTCCCGACCAAGGGATGTTCTAAACTGGAGGTGCAGGGGATGGCAGAGCTGGGGCTGGCCGGACCCCCAGCGGTAGAGTCTTCAGTGGCCTATCACCTCCATCCGAGTCGACGCTCTATCTCTGCCTCCTCTCAGATCTCACTGCCAAGCAAGATGGAACGCCTAACCGCGTCCGTCTATCAGCGGATGTACAAGTATGCAGCACAGTCAGTGTGCTCACTTAACGCGGTGACTTTACTGTCAGCGTACCAGGCAGAGATTTTGGAGGAGATGGGGCGACAGCTGGATACAGGAGTGCCGAACCCAGCACTCTGGGATGAGATCTGTGTGGTGAACGATCTAATTCTCCGCTCTTCCCGTGGTGCGGTTCAGGGTTGTGGCCGCGTGATGGGCCTAGCCGTATCAGGTGAGAGAGCGTTATGGCTAAACCTGTCAGGGTTGAGCGACGCTCAGAAAGCGGAGGTGATGGACGCGGCGTTCGACCCAACTAAGGGCCTGTTCGGACCGGCTCTCGAGAAAATGAGAGAGACCAGCACCCTTAGGAAACAAGAGGATGAAGCGTTTAGCCTCTGTTTACCACGCAAGCAAACACCGCGACCACCCTCTCAACCACCGCGGCAGGGCTTTGGTGCAGCCACTGCAGCGAGAGGGAGACAAGCGGGGGCCAGGAATGTGAGACCTGCGCCCAGTGGACATCAATCTGGCCATCGTCCGAGGTCAGATGGATCCGGACCATGGGGTAAGCATTCATTTGCGGCCGCGGCGGCTAGGAACCGCCCGCCCCACCCCGAGGAACGGAAGAAGAAGCGTGCGACCTAACACACGAAGGTTCCCCTGCACTTCTCTCTCCGCCCACAAAGAGAAGGAAGGGATCCAGCCCTGTTGTTCTAAGTTCAGTAAGGGCTCTAAGTTACCCAGTTCCAAAACAGGGCAAAAATGTTCAACAGTGTCACCAAGCACTCACACGGTGTTTTCAAACGCCCATCTTTTCAGGGGAAAACACAATAAAGATTGCTCTATCGCATCCAAGCCACGGGCCAAGGGCGATAAGCTCCCCAAATGCAATAAATGCACTAATAAATGTTTCACTATCGCAGCCAGGCAGACAGCCGAGGGCGATAGATTGCAAAATAATTCAAAAATTGAACTGTGTTTCCCCAGTTTCACCGCTGGGGGGAGCGCACGCTTCTCCAGCGGGGGTCAGCACAGAGACGGTAATGACGTCATCAAAGCGCGCCCCCGAGGGAGAAGTATACAAAGGACCCCTATCGGCTCGTATACTCAATTGGCGAGCATGCGCAGCTCATCCGTGGGTTATAAAGACAATTTTACGGGGATACAGACTTCAAATTGCCATGAAACCACCCAGATTCAATGGTATTATAGTCTCAGTGGCCGAGGGAGAATCAGCTCGCGTCCTGACGGCCGAGATAGACACTCTTTTAGTCAAACGAGCCATCAGAGTGGTGCCAAAGGAAGCGACCTGTCAGGGGTTTTACTCCCGCTACTTTGTGATTCCAAAGAAGGGGAGCGCATCTCTGCGTCCAATCTTAGATCTCCGTGTGTTAAACAAACACCTACGGAAGTACTCATTCAAAATGTTGACACACAAAACACTTTGTCGATCCATCCGCCAGAACGATTGGTTTGTGACGATCGATCTGTCAGATGCATATTTTCACATAGACGTTTACCCGTCTCACAGAAAATATCTCCGGTTTGCATACCGAGGCACGGCTTACGAGTTTCAAACCATCCCATTTGGTCTATCTTTAGCACCAAGAGTTTTCAGCAAATGTGTGGAAGCAGCACTATTTCCGTTGAGAAACAGCGGGATAAGAATATTGTCGTACATAGACGACTATCTGATATGCGCCTCGTCGAAAGAGCAAGCTATCAGAGACGCACACAGGGTGTTAACTCATCTCGACAGCTTGGGGTTCAGGATAAACATGAAAAAGAGCCGCTTAGAGCCAGCACAGGACACAGAATATCTGGGGCTCAGTATAAACTCCCTCTCTTATCGGGTCACTCTGACAGAGGGGAGGATCACGTCCTTCACTCAGTGTCTCTCCCGTTTTCAGACGGGGAAAATTGTCCCGTTCAGGCTGTGCCTACGAATGCTGGGTTTAATGGCCTCAGTGATTTCGGTAGTACATCTGGGGCTACTCATAATGAGAGATTTTCAGCGCTGGGTCGCGCACCTGCGTCTATGTTCTCGGCGTCATCTCGATCGGCCAGTGAGAGTAACGTATGCGTGCGTCAGAGCGCTCAGACATTGGAGAAGCCCCGCGATCCCCTTGGGGGCGGTGTCGTCGAGAGTCGTCATGACGACGGACGCGTCGTTAAAGGGCTGGGGAGCAACTCTGATGGGCAGAGCGGTGAACGGTGTGTGGCCTCCACAGCTGATTCACAAGCATATAAATTACTTGGAATTGTTGGCAGTTTTTCTAGCGCTGAAACATTTTCTGAGCTTCATCAAGGGCCAGCATGTTTTGGTGAAAACAGACAATTCTACAGTGGTCGCTTATATCAACCGACAGGGAGGCACACGCTCTCTTCAGCTGCATCAGTTAGCGAAAAAGCTGATCGTGTGGTGCAACACAAGGCTCTTATCCATCAGGGCAACCCATGTTCCAGGGATACTGAACAGGGGAGCAGATTTATTGTCCAGGGGAAATCCTCTATACGGGGAATGGAAGCTTCATCCTCAGGTGGTGAAGCAGATATGGCAGAAGTACGGTCAGGCTGTCGTAGATCTCTTCGCCTCGCAAGAAAACGCTCAATGTCCTCTGTATTTTTCTCTGGCGGACGGAAATGCACCGCTGGGTGTGGATGCTTTAGCCCACCCATGGCCGAACGTCCTGCTGTATGCATTCCCTCCTCTGAGCCTGATTTCACCCACTCTGGCCAGGGTGAGGGAAATGGGATTATCACTGATACTGGTAGCTCCACGTTGGACATCCAGACATTGGGTAGCCGAGATAGTTCAACTACTGTCGGGTCAGCCATGGCCCCTCCCTCCCCGGAGGGACCTCCTGTCACAGGCAGGGGGGGAAATTTACCATCCTCACCCAGACAGGATAGCTCTCTGGGCCTGGCCCGTGAGAGGTGGAATCTGAGTGCAGCAGGTCTGCCACCATCAGTCATACACACTATACAGAGTTCCAGAGCCTCTTCTACTCGCTCTCTTTATAATAATAAGTGGCGAGTCTTTGAAGAATGGTGTGGACGGAATCATATTGTCCCTTTTCAATGCTCAGTGAGGGACATATTATGTTTTCTCCAGGATCTGTTGGATAAGGGGAAGGCTTTCTCTACACTGAAGGTGTATTTAGCAGCCATTTCTGCTTGTCATGTTGGTTTTGGTGACAAGACGGTTGGTCAGCACCCTTTAATAAGTCGTTTTATGAAAGGGGCACGGCGTATAAGGCCAGTGGCCAGGCGGATGGTCCCGTTGTGGGATTTGTCTATGGTTTTAGAGGCCCTTTCTCAACACCCGTTTGAGCCGTTAGAGGGCATAGGGTTGAAGTTTCTCTCTCTTAAAACAGCACTGCTGTTAGCACTGGTGACAGCGAAGCGTGTGAGCGACTTGCAGGCCCTGTCTATCAGCCCGTCTTGTTTTCAGTTCTCCCCAGGGCTCACTAAGGTTTCCTTTCGCCCTAATCCGGCTTTTGTACCTAAAGTAGTGGACTCGTCTTACAGATGTCCAGCTACAGAGCTTACAGCTTTCCACCCTCCTCCATTCTCTTCTGCAGAGGATAAGAGGTTAAATTCTTTATGTCCAGTACGGGCGCTTCATTGGTACGTGGAAAGGACAGCAGTTTTCAGAAGGAATGACCAGCTGTTTGTGTCTTGGGCTACTCCTCACAAAGGGAAACCGCTGTCGCGTCAGCGGCTGTCCCATTGGATTGTAGAAGCTATATCTCTAGCATATAAATGCAGAGGTTCTCAACCTCCTGAGGGCTTAAGGGCCCACTCCACTAGGGGCATGGCTACGTCGTGGGCCTTACTTAAGGGAGTGTCTGTTCAGGAGATATGTGCGGCAGCAAGTTGGGCTACGCCGCACACTTTCGTGCGGTTTTATAGACTGGATGTATCTGAACCTTCCTTAGCTCATGCAGTGCTAGGAGCCAGCAGGTCGGGACCCGCATGATTAGGCATAGCGTACATTGTGCAATCCGGGAGTGGTCTATATCTCCCATAAGTGAAACACCGAGCGAAGTTAGAAAAAGAACGATGGGTTACTTAACGTAATCCCGGGTTCTTTGATAACAGAGTGAGGTGTTTCACCAACACTTCCCTCCTTGCACAGGAACGGGAAGAAATCTCTCTATAATGACTTCGATAGGGGTCGACCTGAGTGTTATAGGTGGGGGCGGAGCCTGATCTCAGGTCGACCTGTCTGTCAAAGACAGACGTGGTGCCATAGGAGCTTCCGTAGTTGGTCACGCCCAAAGCGATTCCCATAAGTGAAACACCTCACTCTGTTATCAAAGAACCCGGGATTACGTTAAGTAACCCATCGATTTGGCGCGCTGCCGTGCATCATTTTCTCACAACTCTTTAAGTTCATCTAAGATGTTATTTAACTCATTTAAGACTGCTCTTACAATACTCGACAAAATGGTCAGTTGGGCATAATTCTGTGTTATTGTTTGTTCAAGTGTAAAAAATAACTCATGTTGTGTGTGTGTGTCAGGACATTCACAGACAGTGCGTTCTCTTGTGTCTTGTCGTGCTTGAATGGTTTAAAAGCATTTGCATGAATAAGAGCAAGATCATATAATATAACGCTAGTCAAAGGATGACAGAAAAAACGGATGCTGCATTAATTGTGTTAAATATTTTGAACATGTTAATCTGAAATGCACTAATTTTGACAGCACTAAATATAATATTATTAATATAATGTAATGCAATGTAATGTAATACCTTTAACAGTAGAAAAGTGTGTGTAGAAAAGTAATACTTGGCTTAGAAATAGTAAACACATGAATTGGAAAAAAATAAGCCCTGATATAAGCTCATTACATCAACCTAGCCAGACTGATGCCAATAATTAACAAATGGATATTAGCCAATACCACCAGAAATATATCTGGTAAAAAGAAACTAGGGACCAAGCTGTTGTGCAGGCTGACTCAGCATGCAATAACTGCCTTAGCATTCCTCTGTTGTCAACTCCAGAGACACCTACCTCCTCCTCTTTATCAGTTCTCTGCCCGTGGGCAGAGTCCAGCTGGCCTGCGAATCGGTCTTCCTCTGGCTCTCTCATAAACACAGGCTTATCCTGCTGAGAGATCCACTCTTGATACACCCGCACCACCTTACGCATGGCTGCAGCCTCACACATGGGCAACAGAAATGCCTGCAGAATATAATACACTCACTTATAAATCATAGACAGAATCAGTGTACAGATCTTATATACTTTTTAGGAATCAGTGACTAAAGAGATGAGATTCATGAGCTGGCCATCTTTCCACTTCATGGGTGCAAACTTGAAAGTTATCGCAAGTCCCCAAGACCACAAGTAAACATTGAGTGCACCATTTTGAACAGAGTTTTTGAGATCTTCAAAATATGAGTTGTAACAATCCTTATTCAGGTTCCTCTTTGTGAACTCTAATCAACTTGTCTATCACTAGGACACAGAAGTCCCCGAAAAAAGAACAATCAACCTCTCATAACCACTTCTTCAAAATGATCCAGACTTCTTCCTCTTTCATTGATATTTAGATTTAGCAAAGCCCTTCTGTTCTACGTGGGAGAGTTACCTGTCGAAAGATCTCAGTGATAAAGTTGACATTGGTTCTAGAGGAGCACAGAACCCGGCGCACCACCTCAATGTCAGTGAGATGCTCTTCGTCCATGCTGCAGAGACTAGAGGAGCTAGGCTCTCTCTCTGTCAGGGTGCTGGTGTTTGAGTGCGACTGCTCTGGCTCGCCAGTCCCACACCCATCCAGACCATCTGGTCTTGGGCCGCCATCCTCCCCTCGGGCAGCAAGGCCCACCGCCGCTCTCTGAAACAGTAGCAACATTGCAAAAATGTACGTTCACAGCTTGGCAGCACAATGGTGCTGAGACAAATTAGTTTAATCCAAGTCTTGTGAAAAGACACAATCGTTTTATATGAACAGATTTAATTTAGGCTTTTATTCACATATAAACACACAAGCATCAAATTTGTTAAACATGGAAGCTCATTTGTGCGTCACAAGCTTGAACAAACAAGGATTGCATGTTTGAGTTTCTGTGTTTACTATATGTATGCATATACTATATGTACAGTTGTGGCCAAAATTATTAGAACACTTGGCATTTGGGAGTTGTCTTATGGGGCCTGGATTTATTTTCCAAGAGGATAATGACACGAAACATTCTTCAAACTATTGCCGGAACTACCTGCGATGGAAGGAATCTGCTGGAAAATTGAAAATGATGGACTGGCCCCCTCAAAGTCCAAAGTCTATTGAACATTCAAAGAAAGCCTTTGACTTCAGTTGCAGAAGGCATGGGATAACATTAGTGGTGAAGTTCTCAGAAGAAATATATTGACACTATGCCAGAGAGATGTGCTGCTGGAATTGCTGCAAAAGTTGGACATACCAAATATTAAAGTTAAAAGGTGGATAAAAACAGTACGACTTCATCTGATATTTGATGGTCAGAGCAGCCATCCGCCTGTTTCATGAACATTATGAAATTAAATCGTGCTTTGAAGGCAAAAAAGGTCAATATTTTCAGGTCTGACAAGCCTTGGAGTTAACTGCTCAATTCATATGGATTCATTTTACGACACCTTTATGACCTTTTTTGATCTTAAATTTTTTTTTTTATTATTACTTGGACTTTCAATGGAGGGACAGAAACCTCTCAGGTTTAATTAAAAATGTCTTTATTTGTGTTTCAAAGATTAACCAAGTCTTATGGGTTTGAAATGATACAAGGGTGAGTAACTGTTTTTGAGTGAAATATCCCTTTAAAAGTCACACAAACCCTAATAGTGCTTTACAACCTTTACTGCGTCATACATGTGAAGATCTGTGTTGCTACCTGGATATTCTTTGGCACGTTTTCTCCTTCTATGCCAGGGATGTTTGTTCCTGTGTTTGACCGTGGCTCCAGCCAGAAGGAGACCAGCCAGCGAATAAATATGACTCTGGCATTGAGGAAGTTCTCTTTAGTGCAGTACAGGGCTTCATTGGTCTCTGGGTCTCTTTTAACAACTATGTAGTAAGGCTTTGGTCTCATGGGTGGAACCTCTATTATGAAACAGGACACAATCCAAATTAGACATCTTATCATCCTGAGCAATTATAACTAGTTTTGTCACAGCAAGATTGATAGCTTATCAAAAACAATGAGAAATAAAAATGGTTTACTTTGATATGAAGGATTATGATGAACTCTTACCCAGAATAGGATTGTACAAACTGGTCTCCTTGGAGAAGTTGGGGAAGATATGGGGCAGGTAATACTTTTTGAAATTGGCGAACAGGAAGGCAAACCCTTTCTCGTGGTTCTCCTTGCACTTCCACTCCAGACTTTTGGCCTGTAGGGGCACAGAACACAAATGACAAGCTGAGCACAAACACAGCAGCTGGGACATAACAGCCTGTTTGTGTTTTGTGGAGGACAGTGGGGTTGGTGGAGGCAGGCAGTGCGTGGTGCAGTTGTTTATGTTGGGGAGGGTGTGAAGCAGAGCAGCCGTTGCAGCGCCAGGGAAACACACTGCTGCAGCAAGGGTATCTGGCATCAACTGCATGCAGATCTGGGGTCAGTGGCATGTACGTTCGGTTTCCGCAGCTTTAGCGTTGGGTCTGCGCCAGCCGTGTTAGCATCAGCAGTGTTAGTAGGAAGAGGGGAGTACCTGGTTTACCATGTATTTTAGTAGAGCCTCCAGGAAGTAGCCAGTGAGATCTTCCTGGGATTTATCGCCTGACTGAGGTGGCACCAGAGGGGTGATCTCCTCTGGAGTCACTTGAGCTGCAGCAATGGACAAAAAGATGCGTTTTAAAGGGATATTAGCATCAAAAACATTTTAGACCACCTCCTACAGGTTAGTCTCGGGTTCGGTAGCCCGGTGCATTCCCGGGTCCACATGACAGCATTCACATTACCGATTTTTCATGCAAACCTTGCCCCATTACGAACTAAACTGGCAGTGTGAAAGCACCATATGACATCTTAACCATGAGCCAGTGTTGTTATTTATAAACTAAAACTATTTTAAATTTTTTATTTATTGAAATCGAGCTAACATAAAAAAATATTAGATGAAAAACTTAAACGTAAAAAAAAAACCTAAAATTAGAAATGTTGCCTTGGCAAATCAATGAAATAAAACAAGTTGAAGTACTAAAATTACTAAAAAATAAAGTAAACATAAATTAAAGCTAAATAGAAGTATAAATAAGACAAAAGCACATAACAAACATACAAAAAAAAAAAAAAAAAACCTAATTAAAGATATTAATAAACACAATAACTTTAATTCTAAAGTTTGGATGAAATTATGACTATTTTGGTGAGAGAAATCTTGGCTAACATTAAACATAACCTTAAGAGACAACATTTTAAAATAAAAGTGTAAAAAAGCTCTGTGATTTGTGATGAGATGGAAGGTGTGAGAGACAGCAAACAAACACTCACTCTCCTGGAGGTTAAGGGGAGGGCTGATCAGATTATCCAGGGTTCGAGGGCCCAGCTCGGACTGTGGTGCAGGGAATCCTGGGATCAGACAGGCAAAGATCCAGAGTTGCTCTCTCAGAGCATTGTGCTGCAGAGCCTGCATCCACAGAAGGAACAGACGCACTCCTTCCCTCCGGATCTATGCGCCACACAGACAACCACATTATCGATTACAATTTTCAGCTACCCTCAAAGCCTTGGTTATGTCAGCAGAAAAAATAGGCTATATTTTATACAAGTCATAAAAAAATTAAGGATAGAAAAATATATTTTTTCTTTAAGATTCTTAAAAAAAGAAAAATAATAAACAATAATAATAATTCATACAATGATTAATGAGAATTAGGACTATTGTAAACCATTTATTGACATTTAATACCTTTAGGGAGTTTCCAGTGTGTAGCAGTTTCTTGAGAACGAGACCTATGAAGCAACACAGTTGTTTAAAAAGAGACAAAATAAAATAAAAGGTATTTATCTTTCATGTTAAAGGCAAAGGCAGTCTAAGCATTGTTTATCTCATTAAATCAGTGATGAAGGAATGTAATGTCAGAGTTCTCGGTCAGATCTGGGTGTTTCTGGGCCCCAGGTCCTTGGCATTCTCTGTGTTTATCTTGGTGGTCTGTGTATCCTTCTGCCAAATGACTTCAAAGCAGAGGAAAAGGAGAGACCACCGGCCAATACAAGATGTTAAGCCACTAAAACCGAGGGTGCAAAACATCACAAGATACATTACATCTCCATGGTAATTAAGCTTGCTGCAGCAGTCAGTGTTACCGGTGTTACACAGTGTTCGGCCATACACCGATTACATTACTTGCCCACCACCAATGTCGTTTTGCTTTTTTATAGAGATAAAAACCATTTTGTTCAGTTGGACAATGGACGCTACAAATATAAATTGAAAGCGTCTACTCCATATAGAGCAGCCGCAGCACAGTGCAAGAGGAGTCAGGAGAGATGACTGACAGGACGATGGCGGAGGATTTGGTGCGCAACAGACCCTAAGCATCATTGACAAATATGTTACCTTGTAAAATGTGTGGTCAGTACCGTCGCTCACTACACAGAGTACATGTGAATGCAAAAGTGAAAAGCGAACGTGCATTAAAGGTCCCGTTCTTCGTGTTTTTTTGAAGCTTTGATTGTGTTTACAGTGTGCAATATAACATGTGTTCATGTTTCGCGTGTAAAAAAAACAGTATTTTTAACACAATGTACTTATCTGTATACCGCTGTTTTCACGGTCCTAAAAACGGCTGATGACTTCCTTTATTCTATGAAGTCCCTCCTTCAGAAATACGTAACGAGTTCTGATTGTTCCAGCGGTTCCCGTGTTGTGATTTGACCGCAGCTTAGCGAACGTGGCACGGTTCCTGTGTTGTGATTCGACAGCAGCTTAGTGCACGTAACTTGCACGGAAAGGTCACGTCTCTTAACGGGAGATATATATGCGCTTAATGATCTCTACAGCGTCCTGGGAAAGCCAAACAAAGGTGATTTGACTCCGGGATGAAAATAACAGCGTCTCGACGACATGGCGACAAACACACTCAAACGCAACAATTCCTTTTCTCCACGCGACAGTTCCTCTTCTCCACGTGGGACAGCAACAAGACCACGCCCCCTTTTTTCACGTATTCTTGTGGGACAGCAACAAGACCACGTCCCCTTTTTCGCATATTCTTGTGGGCGTAGGACAGCAACAAGACCACGCCCCGTTTTTCGCGTATTCTTGTGGGACAGCAACAAGACCACGCCCCCTTTTTTCACGTATTCTTGTGGGACAGCAACAAGACCACGCCCCCTTTTTTCACGTATTCTTGTGGGACAGCAACAAGACCACGCCCCCTTTTTCGCTTATTCTTGTGGGACAGCAACAAGACCACGCCCCCTTTTCCGCGTATTCTTGTGGGACAGCAACAAGACAACGCCCCCTTTTTTCACGTATTCTTGTGGGCGGAGAAGCACTTGCACGGAAAGGTCACGCCTCTTAACGGGAGATATATGCGCTTAATGATCTCTACAGCGTCCCTGGGAAAGCCAAACAAAGGTGATTTGACTCCGGGATGAAAATAACAGCGTCTCGACGACATGGCGACAAACACACACAAACGCAACAATTCCTTTTCTCCACGCGACACGTCCTCTTCTCCACGTGGGACAGCAACAAGACCACGCCCCCTTTTTTCGCTTATTCTTGTGGGCGGGGGTTAGTCTGTTCTACTGACGTCATTTATGAAGGAAGTACCAGGATGTAGTCCAAGCCGGCCGTTCGCTGTAGGCTTTGAAAGGGAACTTCTGTTAAATAAAATATCTCGCTTGGCATTGAACTTTGAGCTTTATAATTTTACAGGTATTATTTATGCTCTAACAGCAACATTACACACTAACTAAAGTTTGAACAATGGGATCACGAAGAACGGGACCTTTAAAAATTGATTTACCCTGCAAATGGATGATAATGGATGATAGCTCGCAAATTATATAAAACCTCTCACTCTGCCTTATCGTATTATCGCAATTCTCATTGTGACATCCCTAATGGTAATCTCGAATAAGACTTTTTTTAATTTTTTTTAATAACTCACTATATTAAAGGCACAACATGTAAGATTTTTGGATTAGAATATCCCAAAACCACTTATATATTTTGTAATATTTTTTTTACGTTTTGACGCTCTTTAATGTGACGACTGATCACTGTATAGGCGCGTCAATTCAAGCGGCCGCGGTGTGCGCGTGAGTGAACGCGATCATCTCTTCCAGAAGAATAAACATGAATGAATATCTTAAGGTATGTTGACGATAACACTTACTGAAACGTATCATATGTCGTGTAATCGCTCAATCAGTGTTTCAATCGCGGAAAGACGTCAAACTGCTTGTAAACAATGTCACGCAGCATCATTTACCTCAGAGTCAGAAGTCCTTCAGTGTCCACAGCTGTTAGTTCACTAGAGAAATCAACTCTTTCACTATATGCACTATATATATATATATATATATATATATATATATATATATATATATATATATATATATATTCTACTTAACCTGTTAGTGATGTCTTGATTATTTAATGCTATGTTTAGATAAATCTGTCATGAAAATGACAGTCACTAAGATTATATTTCAACAACGAATTGGAGAAAAAACATAATTTTATAATTAGATTTAGGAGTTAATGCAAAAACTGCCTTATGTGAAGTTTACATGTTAGCACACAATGTGTTATTTGAGTGTTGATTATCCTATATCTAAACATGAATATCAGCTGAATGGCTCATAGTTTGGGCTCTGTTGTTAACCTTTAATATTATAGTAATAATGTGCAAGTAAGGGCTCCCTATATAGTTTACAGCATTATCTTTAAGAAACTTTTAGTTATAATTTAATTAATCTAAGGACAGACACATTTTTTTCAGTAAACCACTGTTTAATAAAAAATAAATAAAAAGCCATTTTTTAAAACTACTGTACCGAACCCGTACCGAACCGTGACTTCAAAACCGAGGTACGTACCGAACCGTCAGTTTTGTGTACCGTTACACCCCTAGTGTCCGTGCGTCGCCTATCAATGACATCATACCCGCGTTAGCCTCGATTTTTGTTTTTATTTTGTAGAAACCATGGAAACACCAAAGACACTTTAATCTGTTATGTGTTTTATTAGACAGGTGAGCAACTTTTTGGACACATTCATCGCCAGGAAGCTAATCATTGTTATATAGCTCAACACAGTTAATTGTTTAAATCTCGTTTTCTTGATTTACCACGAGTACCATGTTTAACCATGCCT
The DNA here is from genome assembly GCA_023566225.1 of Romanogobio albipinnatus. Lineage (NCBI taxonomy): Eukaryota > Metazoa > Chordata > Actinopteri > Cypriniformes > Gobionidae > Romanogobio > Romanogobio albipinnatus. The sequence goes on along the minus strand of CM042249.1, from coordinate 18,388,917 downwards.
AATATCGATCTAGCTTACTGCAGTGTGAAACAAGTGTCTCATAGTAGCCACAGAGCGAAAACACAGAGTAGCATTATAACATAACTTTCAAAAGACTCAAATGTATCTAATATAATAAAACAGCGCTGCGTTACCCCACAAACGCATGACTGGAAAAGTGGAAGCGGTCATCTGCTGCATAATAAAAGCGCCGCAAAATCAAGGTGTCATCAAGCTGCGCCTTTGTTTTGAATAAGCAACCTCTAGTGGTGAAATATTACATAGTGTGGCTTTAATAATAAATACAATTTACATTAGCAAGGATGCATTAAATTGATCAAAAGTGACAATAAATACATTTGCGATGTTACAAAGGATTTAATTTAGTTTTTTTAAATGCTGATATTTTAGACTACACAAAATTGTAAAATTGTAAATTTCCACAAAACTGTTTAATTGTAAAATGTTTTCAACATTGATAATAATAAGAAATGTTTCTTGAGCACCAAATCAGCACATTAGAATGAGTAGAAATGTTCACCTATGCTGTGGAACTGCCATCGTCCTTGTATTCGCTCTGGTAACAGCTGTAGGATTTTCTGCAAGATAAGCACATGGATTTGACTGCAGACATCTCTCTCTCTCTCTCTCTCTCTCTCTCTCTCTATACATATATATATATAGTACTTAAACATCTCAAACAATATTAACGAGAGATTAAAATAAGTTAAAATAAGAGTGCAGCATATATTTACATTTCAAAACAGATGAGCAGGTTTGTGCAAACACACATTACTGGGCTTCCTTGCGATTTTAAAACAGGCTGTAATGTTGAAATAGCTCTCCTACACACAGACATCATGCCTGTCTCGTCATGATGGAGCATTTAAAGTGTCTCTATCCTTCACTATAACAAACAGCCCATAAGGGCATACCAGGTGAGCAAAAGCTAAAGCGTGACTCATAAGAAGCGTTTTTGGGTGCGGCAAAGAACACCTGTTCTCTGCTTGAGAGACACATCGGTTATCTGTCAGGTGCACGTCAATCACTCTCTTATCAATGATATCATTACTGATGAAAATGCCTCAGCAAATACTTAGTTGATCATACATATAACAATGTGAACATCCTGGACCAGAGAGGAGTATTTGAATGAGAGCTGACACAATAGCCGCGTTTCCACCGCAGGAACTAGGGACTTTGGGGTGGTACTTGGTGTTTCGACCGCAGGAACCGGGGTCTAAATAAAGTTACGGATTTATCTAAACGGTCCTGCTTGTGAGGTAGTACTTTTTCAAAGTTCAAGAACTTTCGGGGGTGGGACTTGGGCGCTGATAACGCTGATTGGTTGAGTTTACGCAGCATTTTATTTCAACCTAAAAGTCGTGCGTGCAGTAAGAGTTGTTTTCTATTAAAATCAACAATGGAGTTTAAAGGGGTGGTAAAACACATTCTTTCGAAGGCTTGATTGTGTTTGTGGGGTACACTGTAACATGTGTTCATGCTTCGTTTAAAAAAAAATTGCATTATTTTCCATAAATTTTACCTTTATTCTACACTGCTCTGTCCCTCCTTGTAAAAACGGACTGATGGTTTCCGGGTTGTATGAAGCCAGTCCCTCAAAAATACGCAACGGGCTCAGATTGGTTAGCTGGCCCAGTGTGTTGTGATTCGCTAACCGTCTAGTGCACGTTTGTCGGAAACGTCATGCCCCTTACCTTTACCGGTAGTCTGTGCTTTGAGTAGTATTAGAAACAATGGCGTCAATAAAACCATACCAATTTGAGCCCGAATCAGAACAAGACAATTTTAGTGAAGATGATCGAGCAGAACCTGTTCAGTCCTCAAGAGTAAAGACTGCGGATCTATAGTGATTGCTACTGAATGGCACTGTTACTTTTGTATTTTTAGAACGATTATAGCCAAATATCTGTCGCAAGAACGAACAATAAACATTGGCTTTACTATAGTATCCAAATCAAACACAGAACCATGTTTAGCATGCCTGTAGATAAACAATACATAAAAGCTCTAATCAAAGAATAATTTACACTAATGCCAAGTTCGCTGTTGAGATTTAAAACAGTTTGTAACGGTAGGTGTTTGTCGGATAACGTTAAGTATGAATGAGCATTTAACAAAACTTTGCAGAGCCAAATGAGCGTTGTCATCTGTGTACTTCCTTGCTACAACGTACAATTAACAATAAGAACTATTACAGGAAAACACATCGACGAAAAATAAATCATACTTACAGGTTGTGGCCCGTAAACAGCTCCTGTTTTTAAATCCATCTTTCAGGACAAGCCGTTGTGCGAATCCTGCATTGAACTCGCGAAGATTGTGGAAGCTTTCCTCCGTGAAATGTGCAGCGGGAGCCGCCCGCGCCCGCTGTGCATTCACACTGTTTGTCTCGTGCAGCTGAACTGCGGCTCGTGTATTGCAAATACAGACGAATATTGTCCATTATGTCACATTTTACGGTCTTCTCCTCCGACCCCTGTCTGTCTCGTGCTTTGATTTATGATGGGCAGCATATATCTGCTGCAAATGCGACCTGTTTCCCTCTGTCTCATACACACATGCATATAACATGATGTTGTATGTCAGGGGTCGGGAACCTTTTTTGACCAAAGAGCCATTTTTTCATTTTTGGTTAATGCATTTTTCCAAAAGAGCCACAGTAAAAAATAATATTAAATTATTATTAAAAAACATGCTTTTTTTTCCCAATAAAATTTGAACAATAGTAATTATTAGGTCCATAACTAAAAACAAACACATATGCAGCAAACAATAAATAAGTTGCAATATGGAATTAATTGTGCAGGGCTTTGTGAGGTTGAGTTATAAATCCTCTTAGTGTTTGTGAATGCACACAGTGCTTACATCTACTGTGTTTACGTGAATACTCGGCTTGGCATTTTGATATATTTCTGTAGCCTATTAATTTGACGTGCAGCCGAGGACAAAGCTGTGCTTGTCCGTGTTGCACTCGGAGCATACGTGCACAGCATCCTGTCAGTAACTTATCACGTTTTTGCGACTTATCACGCTTTTATAATTTATTTCCGTCAACTGAAATCTGCGTGGATTATCATAAATACACATTTATTTATCACAAGGGTCTCTACGGCAAAAGCGAAAGTACCTGCGAGTGAAATGTTTCGAAATGTCTCTTTTCACAGCAGACCACCAGTTTCAATAAAAGGATATATTAACGTTTATATAGCCTACTTTTACATTTTCGCTGCTGCTCTAAAAATGGTTTTCGGTTACCTTTAACAAGCCACAGCTGCTTGAATCCCAGAGCAGAAGCTGTTACCACAGAAACGTAAGTGGGTATTGATTGCTGTCGCGACTCGTGACACTCGCGAACAGCACTGAACACGCGCGGCCGGTACAACTTGAATATTAGCTATTATCATACGTTTCATTAACGGTAGGCTGTACAACAAGGGAATTGTAATTGGCTGCTTTTTTCTGCAGAGAGCGGATCTCTGTTGATGTGTCTCATTTTTTTTCTATCGATCATTTGTTGGTAAAGGGTGAGAGACCTGAGCCACATTATTTTTGTCAAAGAGCCAGGTGTGGCTCGCGAGCCATAGGTTCCCGACCACTGTTGTATGTTAAACGCACTGCAACGCACCCCCGTCCCTAGGAGGGCTGAACAAAGTGGACCTGCAATCCGGATGAAAATAACAGCATTTCGTCGGCATTGGCAACAACACTCCAGCCTACTAACAAGCCTACCACAACAACGCTTCCCCGTGGCGATACAAAATGGCCTCACCCCCCCTTATTTCATATTCTCAGAGGAGGGGTTTATGTAAATATTGGGGCTGGTGATGTCAGAGACCCTGGAGGAATGTGTAGTAGTCCCTACCGGTCGTTTGCTGTAGTCCTTAGAAATGTATTTCTTTAAAAGCAAATATCTCCCTTTGCTTTAAACTTTGAACGTTGTAACTTTGCAGATGTTGTTTATGCTCAAACAGCAACATTACACACTAGCTAAAGTTAGAAAAGTGAAATCGTGGTTTACCACCCCTTTAAAAAATACGACTGATTATCCGACGACTAGATTCAGACTTTATTAAGCTTATATGAGGTGGACGAAATCCAGAGGGAACTGGAAAGTCCTACGTCACCGGACTAATCTTCACGGTACTTTAGAACGCGATGGAAACGCAGACAGCAGCAGGTCTGGGGGATAAAAGTGTTCCTGGGAAAAAAGTTCCTGGGACAAATTGTTCCATGTAATTTCGGTGGAAACGAGGCTAATGAAACCAAACCTGATGAGGCTGAACTAATGTGTTTAAATAGCCATCAAGTGGTTATCTACCTTTCTTACCTCAAATATAAAAAGAATAGAATCAAGCTCCTCTCGTTGCGATTTGTGACCTACAGGAAGGAGAAAACAAACACAAAACATGTTGAACGTCACCGAGGGATCACAGAAACCCACAGGGCTGGTATTAATAGCTCAACAAACAAGGATTACCTATCTGCTATGGAAACATGGGGCACTCAACATGTGGCATCAAGAGCAGCTCAAAGCAATATTTTTAAATAATTTTAATGATGATTAAGATGTACAAGTATTAAGAAAGGTAAAGTAGGATTAAGAGTGACCAATGCCCTAAGCATTTTTTGTCAAGATTTTATCATTTAAAGTTGCATTAAATGAAAATGATATTTTCTAAATGCGTGTTATAGATCTTATTGTAAATTATTCATCCACACATAAATTTCATTTTCAAAATGTTTTACTGACCTTGTAATTTTTAATCCAAAAGTAATGACTCAATCTTCCAGTTAAAAAGACAATCATTTTGTCTACTTAAAGGGTTAGTTCACCCAAAGATTATCCCATAATTTACTCACCCTCAAGTCATTCTAGGTGTATATGACTTTCTTCTTTCAGCCAAACACAAACTGAGTTATTTAAAAAAATATCCTGGCTCTTCCAAGCTTTATAATGGGAGTGAATGATACCTGAGATTTTGAAGGCCAGAAAAAGTGCATTCATCCATCATAAAAGTAATCCAGGAAGTTAATAAAGGCCTTCTGTGTTTTTGTAAGAACAATATCCATATTTATAACTTTCTAAACTATAATCACTGGCTTCCGGTAACGCCCATACGTGAGTCTAGTTCTGGCGGAAGAGTGACCTCTGACCGCTTCCAATACATCGGCCACACAGAAAAACCTATTGGGCGAATATTAAAGGTCCCATGACATGAAATTTTCATTTTATTAAGTTTTTTAACATTAATATGAGTTCCCCTAGCCTGTATATGGTCCCCAAGTGGCTAGAAATTTCGATAGGTGTAAACCGAGTTCTGGTCAACTTAGCATCGTTGTCTGTTAGTAGCATGAAACAAATCTGTTATTCAAAGTGTGTTAAACTACAGAGCGATCAAAGAACACTCTCTTTGTAATGTTCTGTCAATCACACATTGTGAGTGTATCTGCACACTTGTCCAAACTGCCGTAAAAGTATTCAAGGGGTGCCACATGTTACAAAGTTTGTAGAATAAGGAGGAATAAGACAGGGTCGCGTGACTGGGACTCGTGTTTACTCAGAACTCTCAGATACAAACAAAATAAACTTACACTCACAATGTAAGTTTATATTTGTAAGTAAGAGCAATGCAATGGGGGCACATTAACGTATTATATAACTCTTTTGTTTGTTTGTTTTCTTCTTTCAGGTACAACATGATGGTACAACAGTCTGAAAAAAGTTCTGCTGAAACAAGTTAGTTAAAGTAACTTAAAGGCGCAACATGTACGATTTTTTTAATTCAAATATTCAAAAACTAGAACAATGTTATATATTTTGTTGACTTGTGTACCTTAACCCAAAATTTTTCCAAGAATGGAACCATGGAAACACCAAAAGAAGCTTGAATATATTATGTGTTTTATTAGACACGTGAGCAACTGTTTGAATAAACATATCATTGTTGTATAGCTCAACACAGTCTTTTTGTTTAAATCTTGTTTTCTTGATTTACCGCGAGAACCATGTTTTACCATGCCTAATATTGATCTAGCTTACTGCAGTGTACAACAAGTGTCTCATTGTAGCCGCAGAGCGAACGCACAGATTAGAATTATAACATAACTTTCAACGCAGTCAAATGTATCTAACATGATAAAACAGTGCTGCATTACCCCAAACAATTGCTTAGGACATTTGCTTTGACAATTGCTTGTTGCAAGGATAACAATCTGAACCATGTACTGTGCATGAGAAAATGTTAAGATGTCAAATGAGAGGTCAAAAGGCAGTGAACAGCTCTCTGAATACTCAATGAGCGACTGTGCAATGTTCCGAGACACTGGCTGGGCTCTCTGTGCACTATAATGAGCCTGTGTGACCGGACATGGCTAACTGAGGGCTGGCTAATTTTCAGCATAAGCAATTTCATGGAAACTTGCTCATTAACACTGTGACTTTTCAAACAGTCCAGAAAAAAATTATCATAAGACAAAACAAAAACAGTGGGTGAGAGAGAAAATGAAGCGTTGTAGGTCTTACCTTTCTGTTTCAGGTTAACCTCGATGGTGACAAAGTTTTCAAAGAACACATAGTAGATGTAGGAGTAATTCTGCTCGAAGAGGTGTTTGAGTTCAACAGGCTCTGCATTTTCTACAAAGAAAACAAAACAAGAACTTGTAAATTGTTTGAAAAAATGATTGACTTCCGGGAGAGCATTTTGTGCTAATAACAATCCCATTGCAATGGACCCAATTCCACATCATTTCATGCTTAACCATCCATTTACACTGTGTAAGAAAAATATTAAGTGTGATATTATAAAGTCAGCATGTTATTTAAAAATAACTGGTTTTTATACATTCAATGTCCTAAAGCAAATTACTAAAATATTATCTGGACAATATTTAATATTTTGTTTAGGTATATTGTTTAGACTGCATATTGTTAGATGCATAAATATGGGCATAAAGTGGGAATAATCTCTGTACAACCAACAAAAAAAAAACTTTTCCTTCACTATTTGACCCAAATATTGAGGTGAATTTGTCATGCATGTTCTGCTAATTTACTTTTGTATTATTGTATTTGTATTGGATTTCAGTGCAACACTGGTAGATGTATTCTACCATGTATTCTAAAATCAAACATGTCAAAATATCAAACAAGTTTTGATTTCCTCCAAGTCCAACGGTTTAGGGCTGGGTATCGAGCAGATGTTCCCATTCGATTGGATTTCGATTCGCAAGGTCTCAAATCGATTCGATTTCAAACCTGTATGAGTTTTTGTTCTGCTGAACACAAAAGAAGATATTCTGAAGAATATTTGTAACAAAGCAGATAGAGCAACCATTGACTTCCATAGTATTTTTTCCCCCTACTATGGTAGTCAATGGCTGGCGAGATCTGCTTGGATACAAACATTCTTCCAAATATCTTCTTTTGTGTTCAGCAGAACAAAAACTCATACAGGTTTGGAACAACTCGTGATGACAGATGACAGATATATGTGACATGATAAATGATGACAGAATTTTCATTTTTGGGTGAACTATCCCTTTAAATACAATACAAATTTGATGCTACTTCTAAAAAATGTATCTGAGAAGTATTTTAAACAAATTTGTTTTGGATATTTTGATATATTTATTCTAAAACATAAAAAGGATATTGGATTATTTTCAGCAATTTTCAGTAACTAACTTTTATTTTAGGAAATCTGTTTATAATATAAGCTATTAGGTTTGAATTATTGGTCCTGCGCTGTCTATTGAATATGTCTATAATGGCTAATGTATGTGCGTAAGTGAGCGCTCAAGTTTAATACAATGATCATAATGCAAGGCAAGCATTCGCATGTTTGTGATCTATTTTTAGTGGTTGTGTGCTCGGCTGTCAGGGTGATGTCTCATCAAATGGTTCCGCAGATTTGTAGCATTTCATCTCAGCATTACAAACGTCGACAACGCACCGGAAGCCACCATTTAAGCACTGACTGAATGAATGAAAGACAGGCGCGCCTCTCGTTCCTTTGTAATATTGCACAAGGCAAATGACATCTAGTGGAGAAAACTAGTAATTAGATTTATGTAAATCTTATGTTCAATGTTTGCGGAAATAAATATGGGAAAAAAATAGTTTTGTGGCCTTTGAGAATCGATTTTGAATCGACCACATTTAAAAAACATTTTTTTGCCCATTCTTAAACGGTATGCAATCATGATCTGAAGCTAAAGAAAAAGTCAGAGCCCATTATACACTACGTGATTTTCTGCAAAATCTGTCAACTCCAACTGCCCAAAATCTGAGGACTGGTGCAGACTTTCAACAACAACATTATACAATTATAAATCTGCAAAAAATATGAGCAAAAGTCATCAGGTATTTATGTATAAACCTTTAGATCAAAAGATCATTAGGATCATGACAAACAAACATTACTTCATTGTGTAAAATGCCCCTTTATGCTTGGTCTCTCTTTCATGCACACAATCCATCCAGTTTATTATTTGTCTCTTTCAGCATGCAGGATGTGAGCGGGTCTCTTTACTGGTGCTGAAGCCTATTGTAACCTGCAGCCCAGCAACACAAGTCAATATTTGTGCTTTAAAGCTCCTCCACACAGTCCAGCTCCACTCATCATCCTAATGCAGCCGGACCTGGTCACAAACACGTTCCCGCAGCGTCCAGCAACCTCAGTCAAGTGCCCACTTCATTCTGTTAATGTTGGAGGAGAGCGCTGGTTATTCACTCCCCCCACCGACAATTCCTGCCGGACCTGAGACTCGAACCCGCAATCTTGGGGTTACAAGTCCGACTCTCATTAAGCCACGACTGCCCCGGTAACAGTCTGACGCAGTTATCATTTTCACGCCCAGCGCCACGTTGTTTCAATAGCAAATGCACTCACGCCCATCTGTTCGCCCATGGGCGTGCTGGTCTGAAAACGAGGTGTGTTCAGGCACATTGTTGGCGCATTGCTATTTTGAGGCAACTGAAAACCTGGTCTTTTTGTGTTATTTAGGGTGCGTTCACACTTGTCATGTTTGGTTCGATTAAAACAAACCCTGGTGCGATTGCTCGGTTAGTGCGGTTCATTTGAACATATGTGAACGCTGCCATCCGAACCCTGGTGCGCACCAAACAAGCGGACCGAGACCGCTAAAAAGATGGGTCTCGGTCCGCTTCCAAACGAATTCTGGTGCGGTTCGATTGATATATGAATGCAACACGGACCAAAGACATGTAAACGAAGCAAAAACAGGACATGACGTCACAAGATGCGACACTACAAGTCAGCTGATTTGACAACGCGGAAAGATCGGTGTATCCAAAATGAGTAGAGGGCAAACGTGGAGCAACGAGGAGGTAAAGTGCCTCATCAATATATGCAGATCTTCGTTTCTGCATACAACGGAGGAAATCCTGCTGCTGTTTTTAATGTTTTGAAAATTTGATGAGCTCTTTGTGAGTTCTCAGGTGGTAAAAATAAAACCATATGTACCATATGTATATGCCAGTGTGAACGCTAAGCGGACCAGGACTATATGTTTTGTTTTTGTTTTTCGAATTTCGAATATTCGGCGAAATTTACAACAACAACAAAAAATCACATTCGAATGCAAAAACTGTGCATTCGAATGTTTGGTAGAGGCACGTGAGACATGATGATGACGGAACTGAAGCGGTGCGGCTGTAAAAAGGCGCAAAAATGGGCAACCTGTTCAACGGCGTATTCAGTCAGACACAGAGCAGTGCAGAAGGCGGCAATCAGGGCTTAGGAGCATGAGATGGATATAAATGAAAGAGAAGATACACTAACGTTACCTGCTGACGAAAATCCTCTCAGTTGGTGGCAAAAAAACATGCGGTATATATGTATCCACATATTGCGCAGCTTGCAAAGACATACTTGATCATAACTCACCAAAAAACGCTCAGCACTCGCTGCAGGTCAAGTTGACTGTTTGATGTTTTTCCCCAACAATATGTAGATTTTTAGTGAGTGGAAATGGATTGTTTCTGAATGTCTGTTTGCTCTTTTGTGTACACATTACGTTGTACGTTGAAGCGCGATTTCTCAGGTTACTGATGCACTTGCAGTTTTATGCACTTTTGTTACCTAATTTTCCTTACATGCTCATTAATGAAATTATATTTTATTTAATAACAATTGTTTTAAAAAAGTGAATGCACTGTAAAAAAGTGAATTTCATTTCATTTCAATAAAATATGCGATGCTTGATTTCAGGTGTACATTAATGTGCGAACACTCTGCTTATTACACACAAGGACGTGCAGCAGCACACACACATTTTTAAATAATAAAAATAAAGAGATTCCTCTCTGGAGAAGCGTTCAGTCTTTCCACTCACAAATTTCGACATGTTAATAGCAAATCCCCATGGTGCAAGCCCAACTGGCTTTTAAAGGGAATGGGAGATGATTGGTTTATTGCATGTTACGCCCAAAACACACTTTTCTAAGTTTTGTTGCGTGTTTATTTTGTTATCGAGAAGAATGCATGCAGCACATATTTGCATTTAAACGCCGCTCTCAGCAGAGTGAATAGTCAGATGTTCGCTAACAGAATAATCGCTGGTCACGTATTTCAAACTTTGTTTTACCCCTAAGAGAAGAACAAAAAAGAACTTCGCTATGAGTATGTCGGGGCCTTTAGTGTACTCAACCACAAAATTCCTCAAAATGTCCACCCCGAATTCAAACTGACAATGACTAGCGGTGCAGCAGTGAGCCAAAGCCCTGTGAATTTTACAGATTGCGGTGTATATCAAAAAGCTTTGAGAACAGAAAGACAGAAGGGAATTTTGGCTGAAACTGCATGAGAGAGAACAGACCAACGGATGGTGCTACACTGGCTGTTGGAAATATTTGCGATCTAAAATAGAACACAGCAGAGAGCACAAGTGCCTGACGGTGTTTTAGAATCACTCAAAGATAATGGCCCTCATCTTTAATGATGATCTGAACACCATGGAAAGAACGACAGCACTGACGCTCCCAAACTGTCAATCTCAAGGAATGCAAAATGTATAAAGATGCATCTTGAACAAGAACTAGCTAAGATTTTGAAGCTTTTGATATTGTGGCTGGTTGTCAGTATGTCGCTACGTGTTTGCTAAGGTATTTTGAGTGGTTGCTGCTAGTGTTGTAAAAAGTACCCTCTGCGATATCACAGACATATTTGAAGAGCGTGTGAGCACCATGGGCAATCAGAGCTGTTTACGATTCCGCCCAACAGCGCTCAAAGCGTCACATTTTTTATATTTCAGTACTGACTTGGTATCGCAGTCAGTACTTTTGACAACACTAGTTGTTGCTAGATGGCCACTTTCTGGCCAAAGTCAAAAGAATGCATGTCTATTGAATTTTTAAATCATCCACATCCAAATCCACATGCAAAATCATAATAATTTCAATCACTTAGAAAAGATACCATTCATATCCATAGTTCAAATGGTGCAGGACAACTTACATGTCAAAATTTTTAATGTTGTTTATATGTCTACGTGGTGTTTTTAATATTCTTTAAGACAAACCATGTGCAAATTCATAAGTCAACACTAGGGGTGGGACAAAAAAATCGATATGCCGATTTATCGCAATATTTCCGGCCGCGAGACGTTATCGATACTCTGGCTCCAAGTATCGATATTTTTTTAGCACCGCGCGGCCACAAATAAACTGATATGGATTTGAAATTATTTTATCAACTTGAAATACAGGTAAGGCATATTTTTGTAGATGTGTTCCTAAAAATATGCATATATTTTTTCGGAACACATCTACAATATACACTCACCTAAAGGATTATTAGGAACACCTGTTCAATTTCTCATTAATGCAATTATCTAATCAACCAATCACATGGCAGTTGCTTCAATGCATTTAGGGGTGTGGTCCTGGTCAAGACAATCTCCTGAACTCCAAACTGAATGTCAGAATGGGTAAGAAAGGTGATTTAAGCTATTTTGAGCGTGGCATGGTTGTTGGTGCCAGACGGGCCGGTCTGAGTATTTCACAATCTGCTCAGTTACTGGGATTTTCACACACAACCATTTCTAGGGTTTACAAAGAATGATGTGAAAAGGGAAAAACATCCAGTATGCGGCAGTCCTGTGGGTGAAAATGCCTTGTTGATGCTAGAGGTCAGAGGAGAATGGGCTGACTGATTCAAGCTGATAGAAGAGCAACTTTGACTGAAATAACCACTCGTTACAACCGAGGTATGCAGCAAAGCATTTGTGAAGCCACAACACGCACAACCTTGAGGCGGATGGGCTACAACAGCATAAGACCCCACCGGGTACCACTCATCTCCACTACAAATAGGAAAAAGAGGCTACAATTTGCACAAGCTCACCAAAATTGGACAGTTGAAGACTGGAAAAATGTTGCCTGGTCTGATGAGTCTCGATTTCTGTTGAGACATTCAGATGGTAGAGTCAGAATTTGGCGTAAACAGAATGAGAACATGGATCCATCATGTCTTGTTACCACTGTGCAGGCTGGTAGTGGAGGTGGAATGGTGTGGGGGATGTTTGCTTGGCACACTTTAGGCCCGTTAGTGCCAATTGGGCATCGTTTAAATGCCACGGCCTACCTGAGCATTGTTTCTGACCATGTCCATCCCTTTATGACCACCATGTACCCATCCTCTGATGGCTACTTCCAGTAGGATAATGCACCATGTCACAAAGCTCCAATCATTTCAAATTGGTTTCTTGAACATGACAATGAGTTCACTGTACTAAAATGGCCCCCACAGTCACCAGATCTCAACCCAATAGAGCATCTTTGGGATGTGGTGGAACGGGAGCTTTGTGCCCTGGATGTGCATCCCACAAATCTCCATCAACTGCAAGATGCTATCCTATCAATATGGGCCAACATTTCTAAAGAATGCTTTCAGCACCTTGTCGAATCAATGCTACATGGAATTAGGGCAGTTCTGAAAGCGAAAGGAGGTCAAACACAGTATTAGTATGGTGTTCCTAGTAATCCTTTAGGTGAGTGTACATGCACATATATATTTTATTGTACCGCTTGGTACTCAAACGTGACCATATTTTATTATATAAGGTTTTATACTGGGTGTTTTTGCACATTTTTAGTAATGTGTGCATTTTGCAATTTCCAAATATGAAATGTTGCTGCTATGAATAAGTTAGAGATGTGACCTTTCTTTATTATAAATCATTTAGTCACAGAAACTGTTCTCTCATGGCAGTTTGATAGCTTTATATGCACTTACTGTACTTTAATGCTATTTCAAAAAAGATGAAGTTTTAAAGGTCCCGTTCTTCGTGATCCCATTGTTTAAACTTTAGTTAGTGTGTAATGTTGCTGTTAGAGCATAAATAATACCTGTAAAATTATAAAGCTCAAAGTTCAATGCCAAGCAAGATATTTTATTTAACAGAAGTTCCCTTTCAAAGCCTACAGCGAACGGCCGGCTTGGACTACATCCTGGTACTTCCTACATTAATTACGTCAGTAGAACAGACTAACCTCCGCCCACAAGAATACGCGAAAAAGGGGGCGTGGTCTTGTTGCTGTCCCACGTGGAGAAGAGGACGGTCGTGTGGAGAAAAGGAAGTGTTGTGTTTGAGTGTGTTTGTCGCCATGTCGTCGAGACGCTGTTATTTTCATCCCGGAGTCAAATCACCTTTGTTTGGCTTTCCCAGGGACGCTGTAGAGATCATTAAGCGCATATATCTCCCGTTAAGAGGCGTGACATTTCCGTACAACTTGCGCTAAGCTGCTGTCGAATCGCAACACGGGAACCGCTGGCACAATCAGAACTCGTTACGTATTTCTGAAGGAGGGACTTCATAGAACAAGGAACTCATCAAACCGTTTTTAGGACAGTGAAAACAGCGGTATACAGATAGTAGTAAATTGTGTGGAAAATACTGTTTTTTTTACACGCGAAACATGAACACATGTTATATTGCACACTGTAAACACAATCAAAGCTTCAAAAAAACAAGAAGAACGGGACCTTTAATAAATGAAATGCATGATCATATGACTTTTCTGATGCTTTTTTTCCATTTACAAAATGATATTGTGATATATCGTGGGTGATTTTCTTGCAATACATCATCTGTCACAGAATCGCTGGTATCGTGATATATCGTTATCGTGGGCAAAATATTGTAATATCGTATCGTGTGTTGACCTGTGATTCCCACCCCTAGTCAACACCATTGTTGAGTATTTTGTCTTTAAAACTGCAGTGAACCAAAAACACAGTTTGAAATCGCCGGTGTGTCTGACTTCACAAACTACCTTGTAACCCATGTAATCATTGAAGCAGTGGACGGTGTCTTAAGAGAAGCCAGTTTATCTCAGTATATTTTCCTGTTGATATGAGAAAATCGAGTAGATTTAGCACTATAGCGGGTGAATTATGTATATGATGTATATTACAGTGTTATGATGAACTGCTTTTCTCCACTGACGTACTTGAAGCTGTTCAAAGCGTTTCTAAGGATGCTGACTGATACTGAAGGCTGACTGAGATGGTTAACAGGAACATGGTTTGTGTAACATTATCAACACATCATTAGCTGTTTGATTACATAGTCAAGCAAAAGGATAATCATATTAATTACCATTATGTGTCCAACGTTGTAAAGAGCGCCAGTGTGCAGCGTTTACCTCCGTAAGTTGGCCGACTGGAGGCGGGGCTAATTTGCATATTCATGAATCCACATATACTAAATGAAGCAAGGGTGTAGAATTACATTCAAGCTAATTTAAGACAACAACATTTTTTCACAGGATTTTTTTTTTAAATGTGTAATTTTGGTGATCAAAGATGTGTTTTAAGGGATACAATTATTGACTACATGGGGACTTGAACACTTTGGTATTAAAGGGTTAATTTGTTAAAATCTCTAATCCTATGTGTGCAATAGTAATAGTGGTCATTTCAATATTGGCAATCATTCAACCTTAAGATCTCGGGCAGTTCACAAGGTACTGCGTGATCAGCGATTTGTTGAGAGCCCATTTAATGATTGACTTCATATAAAATATGACTGTTGTTGATCACATCAGCAATTCTCAAGCTCAGCATGCTAAAGATGGCCATTGATCTAGGGCACAGAAAGGCTAATGTAGTAATGCAGGACTTCAGCGTTGAACTAAATACATCTTCACATCAGAAGTTCATCTTCACATAGTCGCAGATGCATTCGAACAACAGTTCTTGTGTGCTTCCTATCAGAGCAGCTTCTCAGCAAACACACCCATCCGTTTATTTAGGCTACTTCACTTCCCTAGGTCCACAAATGCACAAAAGCTGTTGTGCACAGGGTTTGATCTAGGCAATGATAAGTGGATGTGTGAATAATGTTTAATATGTGAATGTTGAGCTTATCACTTCATTGCTGTATAACATGGATTTACAACATGCAAGGAGCTGGTGATACAACATTAAATCAATATCTTGGTCATGATACCATGATATTTTGCAATTTGTTATGTTTAGTGCATTCAATCTGATATGCCTTCATATGCAACACCACCATCCAAAAGTTTTGAATCAGTAAGAATAAAATATTTATTTAAAATAGAAAACAATTATTTTAAATTGTAGTTATATTTCACAGTATTAGTGCTATTAATGCATTTTGACCAAATAAATGCAGCCTCTGTGAAAATAAGAGATTTTCAAAAGCCCAAAGTATACTTCGGACGTCATTTTCACGGAGTCCACGGAGACGGTACGTGTACAACAGTGCATGTGCGAGTGACTTGAGCACTTGAAAACAAAGTCCACTAAATAGTGTGCACACGCCGGACGCGTCTTTCTGCGCTCGCGGCCAAAGGAGTATACTTTGGGCTTGCGCGCTCAACTGAGCGGAACACGATAAATTAAGTACACCCGGCCTTTACCAGCCCCAAACTTTTGAACTGTAGTGTATATTTCTAGTTTGTTTGTTTTGGGCAAATTCAATTAAGTAACACCACCACACTTTTTCTGTGATAAACAGTGTGGAAAAGCTGCTTTCCCCTAAAAATATGAATATGAAAAGTGCAAAAACTAAAAATAAGTTTTCTGCCATACAAACACAAACAGTACAATGTTAATTATTTGAAATACACTATTTTTTATAGCCTGATATCATCATACTCAATTCTAGTCAGAATATGAATCTGATACTGCTCCGTTGGGCTGTGATTATGGGGCGTGTTTTTTCAACCGAACCAGGAAAGACCTCAATTGGATAGACCTACAACCAATCAGAGCAACGGCGCGACGCTTAACGTTAGTTGTCAAATGTCAACAGAACTCAACTGCACACCGCGGGCTGTTTTTCCATGTCCGCGGGTTGAAGCGACCCCAATTATGTGGTATTTAGACCCAAGAACCCAGGCAACCCAGCCAAAAAACACATATTTTACCCCCCAAACGCCTTTTTTCCTGGAGAACCCCCCCCCGGTAAGCTATTGGGCTTGTTTTGGGCTAGTTCTGAGTAGCAATTGGGCGGGTTTTGTTGTGAAAACTTGGCAACCCTGTGCGCTGGAAGAAGTAAGTGTAAATGATGTTTGCCAGTGTTGGAAAAAAGAATTTAAGGACACACTGAGTTTACTTACCAACACGATCATCATTTCTGAGAGAAATAGTGAATGTTGTGGGCGGGGCTACGTTCGGCTGGCATCCAGGCTATATTTTTTACCCACCTCTACTTACAATTACACTTTCTTTTAAAATAGACCTTAACACTGCCAAATCTGATTAGTTAGACTTAGTTAAAAAAAAACATACAAACCGATTGCCTTTAAAAAACTAAGTAAAGTGAAATAGGAATAGTATGTTGTACTGACAAATGCTTAGTTAGTAAAGTTCACTTACACAAGATTTCTAGTAACAAAAAAGAGAGTAATTGATCATTAATTTACTTTAGATTTACTCTTGACTTAGGATAGCTACCATTGTTGTGCTTTGCATGCTGAATGTTGAAGTCTGTGTGTGTGACTCAAGCATGGTCAATTGCGAAATATTGTCACAGTTATAGAGGGATTATATCAACCCAATTAAAAGTTTCACAAGGTGTTTATGACATACGTGTTAGCAACACAATTTTAAAAGATCATTATTTGACATATAATAGCCTGGTTAATTATTTAGTTAGAAGTTAGATCCCCTTTAAAAACAACCTTTGTAGTACTTCCCTTCCTTTGAAACCAAATAACTGATTTCTTGTTGCATCTCTGCATCAATAGGAAGAGAATTACAGTAATTGAGGTTTCAAGTGCCCAAACAAAAGGAAACACTGATCACCATAATGGTGAGTTCAAACAAGAACATTTTAGGAAAATCAACATCAATTTATGAAGTCGGTTTATGTGATGTTCTCTCAATTTTCAATTCAATATTCAGGATGACTTTAGGAAATGACAGAATGCAACTAGAGAAATATTAGCCTAGAAATCTAGACCACCCAAGCGGAAGCAAATCTAATTTGCAGCTCTTAATTGGCTTGTGAGCTGAAAAAACTCTGGTCAGGCCAATCACATCGTGTATAGAGTCGGTGGACGGGCTTAAAATAATGACGGCAGAGTTGCCGCGGTTCCGCGTGCTACTCATAAACAAAGAAGCTGGCGAACAGCGGTCTTTCTAATTGGCTTTGGCCGCGACTCTGGAAGACTTGGAGTTACGCTTTTCTTTGAGAAAAGAACAAAGAACACCATTCTTAAGAAAGGAAGATGTGTTCGGAGTTTTTCCGACCGGATACGGCGAAAGTTTAATCTATTAACTTGCTCTGCTTCACCTTCTTCGTTGCTCTGGTTGGTTGTAGCGCTATCCTATTGCGTGCAGAGGGAATTTGAAAGACAACCGATTATCCCACCCCTCGGATTGAGCCCTGCCAATGGTGTGTTCCCAGACCCAACATCTTGATGTGGGTCTGGCTTGTCAGGTTAGAGAAATATAACTACAGAAGTGGAAGAAATGAGTGAAAAGTCTATTAAAGGTCCCGTTCTTCGTGTTCTTTTGAAGCTTTGATTGTGTTTACAGTGTGCAATATAACATGTGTTCATGTTTCGCGTGTAAAAAAAAACAGTATTTTTCACACAATGTACTTATCTGTACACCGCTGTTTTCACTGTCCTAAAAACGGCTGATGATTTCCTTTATTCTATGAAGTCCCTCCTTCAGAAATACGTAACGAGTTCTGATTGTGCCAGCGGTTCCCGTGTTGTGATTTGACCG
The DNA here is from genome assembly GCA_023566225.1 of Romanogobio albipinnatus. Lineage (NCBI taxonomy): Eukaryota > Metazoa > Chordata > Actinopteri > Cypriniformes > Gobionidae > Romanogobio > Romanogobio albipinnatus. The sequence goes on along the minus strand of CM042249.1, from coordinate 18,370,684 downwards.
CAGCTTAGTGAACGTGGAAATGTCACGCCTCTTAACGGGAGATATATGCGCTTAATGATCTCTACAGCGTCCCTGGGAAAGCCAAACAAAGGTGATTTGACTCCGGGATGAAAATAACAGCGTCTCGACGACATGGCGACAAACACACTCAAACGCAACACTTCCTTTTCTCCACGCGACACGTCCTCTTCTCCACGTGGGACAGTAACAAGACCACGCCCCCTTTTTTCACGTAGTCTTGTGGGCGGAGGTTAGTCTGTTCTACTGACGTCATTTATGAAGGAAGTACCAGGATGTAGTCCAAGCCAGCTGTTCGCTGTAGGCTTTGAAAGGGAACTTCTGTTAAATAAAATATCTCGCTTGGCATTGAACTTTGAGCTTTATAATTTTACAGGTATTATTTATGCTCTAACAGCAACATTACACACTAACTAAAGTTTGAACAGTGGGATCACGAAGAACGGGACCTTTAAGAATTGCCCCGCCTCAAAAACATTTTTTTCCCTTGACAAAAATGGCACTCAAACCAATCAATTAATCTTAATGTGGGTTTTCTGAGTAACCAAGGCTTAGGCCTAGTATGTGAATAGTACAGATTACTAGATTTTTACAATTAAGTTAAGACATTTAGTAAAGTTAACTAAAAAGTGTTAGTTAGAAAAAATGTTGGATTATACAGTGAAAATATCCAGTACAAAATCAAAACAGAATTTGGTGTTACTATGAAACAATCTCAGGCACAATTTTAACAATCCTTTTTAACTGTAATGGAAGGCAATTTCCTTGCCATACATAGCAACATCATGTTTTCAGTCTCAAAACAATCCTCAGCATAACACAATGGCACCAGGAAGCCAGATAACGCCACACAGAGCAATTCAGGAAACGGGGTCGTGATTGGACAGGCAGTAACTACTCCACGGCAGGCCGACATCTCTAACAGGACTCTTTAATCACAGACACTGCACCTCCACTCAAAAATCTGTGATGTTACATAAACCATCCACATGTCGAACATTCAGGAAGTCAGTGCAGCTAAACAACTCGGGAATCTGAGGGAACTGGCCTGAGACGGATTCCTTCGCTGACTTCCTTGACTTTTCCCAAAGGAAGTGCTGGTTTATTTCTGTTATTCGGTGACATCCCACCCAGTTGTAAAGAACCAAATCTTTGCTGTCCCCCACCCAAAACATGAACTAATCTCCACTGGCCAAGAGGCATTGTTTTCCTTCTACTGCATTATGCATGGCAGGCATGAATTTGCCAGTGAGATTTTATCATCATGTCGCTCTCTCTCTATCTCTCTCTCAGGGTTACACTTTATTTTAAGGTGACATAGTTACATTGTACTTACTCAAATGAGCACTGAGAATATTAATTAACTACATGTACTTACTATAGAGTTACAGTTAGGGTTTGGTTTAGGGTTAGTTACTTGTAATTATGCATAATTTACTGTTATTACCATAGCAAGTGCATGTAGTAACGTGCAACCACGTCACCTTAAAGTGTCACCAAGTTCCGATCTCTGAACAATTAGTTTCTTGTTCACACAAGATTTTAAAGTCTTACTTCATTGAAGCAAACTGCAAGTTTTGGCACGTGTTCAAAAGAGAATATAATTGAGTTTATGAGTATGATTCTCAGTAAAACTCTCATACTCCTCAACTTCTAAACCTAATGATAATCATTTAATCACTTGCAGACAGAATAACAAATTGAAATCAATAGCAAAACAGTCAACATTTGCAAAAACATCATCTATTCAACCTCAAGATTCACTGACATCTAAAGAGGTTACAGTGAAACCAATGCATGTGTCATCTCAAAACAAAACCCACTGCAAAGACACACAAACACTCAGCCATACAAGAGAAAGACCCTATCAATCATTGTATATCAGACCAAACTTCTGAATGCAAACTTCTCATTTACTGTCAAAGGTTTCAAAGCAGAGAAATGCAGGTAAACAAACACCATATGACTGCGGATGGTGGCTTCAATCTCCTCTCTATAGCATGTTAGCTCCATGCAAGGCAGCATTAGGTTCATAAAATGAGTACAGACAGTGTTATTTCTCACCAATAACGATTCGAAGATGTTTCAATCTTGTCAGCACGTCTTTCTTGGGGTCCAGGACTTTCTGTGTCGATTTCCTGACATCTCCATGAGGTTTTTTAGAGAACATTCCGAGATGTTTTGAAGAGCTAATGATAATCTTCCGTTAATTCCCTCATACATGGAAGGGGTTGTCAAGTTTACGGCTCGAAAGCAGTTATGGGTTGTAAGGAAACGTGAGGAATTAGTGCTGGGGTGTGCATTTTTGCAGAGGAGGTCAGACAAAAGAAAAGAGAGCAGCCAGCCCTCCTCTGTGTGTGTGTGTCTTGTGAACTACACACCTCTCTGAAGATCTGAAAACATGGCGGAGCCCCTGGACGCGACATGAAAAACAAATGATGCCAGAGTCATTCAACGCCCAGGCGTCATCCGAGGCTAAATATTTCACATTCATAAACATGGTATTCATATTTGATGATAAAACGTGTAAGACATTTCTAAACTGTTATATCAAGGACTGTTTATATATTTTTGTATTCTTGTTTTCTCTATTGAAAGGTTTTAAATGTCTATATTTGTATGTACACTATTCTAATAGATTTTATTTCTTCTATTTTTCATTATTTTTCTTGACTCAATGAAAGGTCAATTTCTATTTACTAAAATTAATTATATAAAATGGGTTTGCACAATTCAAAACTGGGGAAAAACGTAACAAATGTCAAAATGTTTCAAAGCACAGAAATACAGGTAAACAAACACCATATGATTGTGGACTGTTTATATATTTTTGTATTCTTGTTTCTTTATTGAAAGGTTTTATATGTCTACATTTTATGTACACTATTCTAATTGATATTTCTATTTTTCATTATATTTCTTGCTTTTGTGACTCAATGAAGGGTCAATTTCTATTTGCTCAAATTAAATTATATAAATTGCGTTTTAAAAAAATTGACAAATAGGCTGACTGAAAAACAACAACAAACATTTAAAATAAAAAACAACTCTCTTTTAGTTATTATAATGTTGTTAAAGTTTGCAGTATTATCATGTATCAGTAACGTATTGTAACATAAATGTATTTATCATTGTGAATATAAATTATATTTTGCAATGAAAGAAAATATATTATGAAATAATGATATCAAAATCTGTGTTTGTTTGTGTTGATTCATGCGCAGAAGTCTGCACACTTCACTCACTTCTAAACTCCATATTTAAGAGTTTTGAAATATGTTTTTAGACCATTCACTTCAATAAGTAAATAAATGTAAGGTAGTACAGTAGTATATATTTCTTGTTTATCCACAAACTTGTTCTGCAGGCCTATTTGTTTGTATATCCAAGCAAACAAGTAAAAAAAAAAAACCAACATCATCATTGTTTAGTACATCAAAACTAGTTTTAATTAAAAAATATATATATTTCTAAAATAATGTTTTCTCCTCATATCATATCCTTTATTTTGTGACATATTCCTTTGGGAATAAATTAATAAAAACACAAAAGAAAAGAAAAAAATGTAAGAAAGAGGCTTATTTAATAATGTTTGGTTTCAGTGTTGCTGTTTTTTATTGTAAAGTCAAATGAAACTGGATGAACTGTAACTCTGTTCCAAAATAAATCAAATAATAATAGACGAGAATTTAGAAGTTGACTTACTACAATTAAAATAACACAATAATGTCATCCATTCGTCCATTGATTTATATAGCCTGTTTTTACAGTGGTAAACACGCTCTCCACAGGACGAGTGACGGCGGGGAACTGTAGTTCTTTAGTCCACTATGAACCACATTACAGGAGGGACTCGCGTCAACATAAAAACTACAATTACCAGAGCGCTGCAACAGCGCACATTCCGCGCCACTGTCCCAGCTTTTCACAGGGTAGCATGGCTTAATGAAGCAAAAAGAGATTTTTTTGTGCTTTACAAAAATACTAAAACATCTAAAGCGACTTAATAATCTAAAGCTCCCCGTTTTGACGCCATCAAATCCAGACTAAACGACAACTACTTGTGACTTGCAGGATTTAAACGTTTGCTAGCATGATACATAAAATGTTTATGTGTCTTTTGTTTTTAGCAATAACATTAAGCTAACAAACACATCTGCTCACAAAAAGGACTGATTTAAAGGTGAGAAGCAGTTTACAGAATTCACGAGAATCTTAATAAAAGACAGGATGCCAGTGCACTCGAGAGAAAAGAAAGAGAGCAACCATGAAGAGATGGAGGTGGATTTCGCAGAGCAAGAGGGGAGCACTTCAGAAGATGAGGATACAGAGAGCTCTTCTGTCTCCGAGGATGGAGAAAGTTCAGGTGCATCTATCTATCTATCTATCTATCTATCTATCTATCTATCTATCTATCTATCTATCTATCTATCTATCTATCTATCTATCTATCTATCTATCTATCTATCTATCTATCTATCTGTATACGTCTCTGTCTATATTGTTCTGTCTGTCTGTCTATCTATATCGTTCTGTCTATCTATCTATCTATCTATCTATCTATCTATCTATCTATCTATCTGTATACGTCTCTGTCTATATTGTTCTGTGTCTGTCTATCTATATCGTTCTGTCTATCATCTATCTATCGACCTGTCTGTCTGTCTGTCTGTCTATCTATCTACAGTGAGGAAAATAAGTATTTGAACACCCTGCTATTTTGCAAGTTCTCCCACTTAGGAGAAATCATGGAGGGGTCTGAAATTGTCATCGTAGGTGCATCTCCACTATGAGAGACATAATCTAAAAAACTAAATCCAGATTTTATTTGTATGATACAGCTGCAAATAAGTATTTGAACACCTGAGAAAATCAATGTTAATATTTGGTACAGTAGCCTTTGTTTGCAATTACAGAGGTCAAACGTTTCCAGTAGTTTTTCACCAGGTTTGCACACACTGCAGGAGGGATTTTGGCCCACTCCTCCACACAGATCTTCTCTAGATCAGTCAGGTTTCTGGCCTGTCGCTGAGAAACACGGAGTTTGAGCTCCCTCCAAAGATTCTCTATTGGGTTTAGGTCTGGAGACTGGCTAGGCCACGTCAGAACCTTGATATGCTTCTTACAGAGCCACTCCTTGGTTATCCTGGCTGTGTGCTTCAGGTCATTGTCATGTTGGAAGACCCAGCGTCGACCCATCTTCAATGCTTTAACTGAGGGAAGGAGGTTGTTCCCCAAATTCCCCAAAATCTCATGGCCCCGGTCATCCTCTCCTTAATACAGTGCAGTCGCCCTGTCCCATGTGCAGAAAAACACCCCCAAAGCATGATGCTACCACCCCCATGCTTCACAGTAGGGATGGTGTTCTTGGGATGGTACTCATCATTCTTCTTCCTTCAAACACGTTGGAATTGTGGAATTATGATCAAAAAGTTCTATTTTGGTCTCCTCTGACCACTTTCTCCCATGACTCCTCTGGATCATCCAAATGGTCATTGGCAAACTTAAGACGGGCCTTGACATGTGCTGGTTTAAGCAGGGGAACCTTCCGTGCCATGCATGATTTCAAACCATGACGTCTTAGTGTATTACCAACAGTAACCTTGGAAACGGTGGTCCCAGCTCTTTTCAGGTCATTGACCAGCTCCTCCCGTGTAGTTCTGGGCTGATTTCTCACCTTTCTTAGGATCATTGAGACCCCACGAGGTGAGATCTTGCATGGAGCCCCAGTCCGAGGGAGATTGACAGTCATGTTTAGCGTCTTCCATTTTCTAATGATTGCTCCAACAGTGGACCTTTTTTCACCAAGCTGCTTGGCAATTTCCCCGTAGCCCTTTCCAGCCTTGTGGAGGTGTGCAATTTTGTCTCTAGTGTCTTTGGAAAGCTCTTTGGTCTTGGCCATGTTAGTAGTTGGATTCTTACTGATTGTATGGGGTGGACAGGTGTCTTTATGCAGCTAACGACCTCAAACAGGTGCATCTAATTTAGGATAATAAATGGAGTGGAGGTGGACATTTTAAAGGCAGACTAACAGGTCTTTGAGGGTCAGAATTCTAGCTGATAGACAGGTGTTCAAATACTTATTTGCAGCTGTATCATACAAATAAATAGTTAAAAAATCATATATTGTGATTTCTGGATTTTTTTATTTAGATTTTGTCTCTCACAGTGGATATGCAGCTACGATGACAATTTCAGACCCCTCCATGATTTCCAAGTGGGAGAACTTGCAAAATAGCAGGGTGTTCAAATACTTATTTTCCTCACTGTATATTGTTCTATCTATCTATCTATCTATCTATCTATCTATCTATCTATCTATCTATCTATCTATCTATCTATCTATCTATCTATCTGTGTCTGTCTATCTATATCGTTCTGTCTATCATCTATCTATCTGTCTGTGTCTATCATCTATCTATCGACCTGTCTGTCTGTCTATCTGTCTAACTACCAACCTGTCTGTCTGTCTATCTATATTGTTCTATCTATCTGTGTATGTTTATCTATATCGATCTGTCTATCATCTATCTATTGACCTGTCTGTCTTTCTGTCTAACTATCAACCTGTCTGTCTGTCTATCTATATTGTTCTTTCTATCTGTGTCTGTCTATCTATATCGATCTGTCTATCTATAGGTTATATCGTTTTATCTATGCTTAATTGCAGAAATGGACGATGAGGACTGTGAAAGACGAAGGATGGAATGCCTCGATGAAATGACCAATCTAGAAAAACAATTTACTGACCTCAAAGACCAGTATGTACAATTGTCTTGTTTGAATTTAATCTGTGCTTGCACATGTGCAATTTACATGTGCGTTTTCCACATTGGTCACTAAGATTGTATGCTTTTATTAGGTTATATAAAGAGAGACTAAGTCAAGTTGATGCCAAACTCCAGGAAGTGATGTCAGGAAAGGCCCCCGAGTACCTGGAACCTCTTGCAACCCTTCAGGAGAATATGCAAGTTAGAACTAAAGTTGCAGGTCAGTCTGACGTCCAAACCGAACAGGGGATTATTGCTCTTTGAAATAGTGATTTGTATTAGGTTAGAGAGTGCGTCATCTCATTGCTTAAATAATACATTTATGCATAGGTATCTACAGAGAGTTGTGCTTAGAGTCAGTGAAGAATAAATACGACTGTGAAATCCAAGCAGCACTCCAGCACTGGGAGGTGAGATGTAATCCACTATTACCTAAACAGCGGTGCATGTTTGAAATGTTTTGCTGAGTCATACAGAAGTGTTTATATTGCATGAGGCTGTTGTAATGTCTCTATTAGTCAGTGGCCACATTTGAAGCCACCTCTATTTAAATGCACTTTCAGAAGTTGCGATAGTCTTTTCTACCCTATTGTGACGTATATCAAAGTGAAACATCTTCTCGATCAATACAACAACAAAAAAATGGGCGGGACTTGATTTTGTCCACGGGGATTGATTGAATGGTTGTGGTTTGCTATTTGTCGATCCCCCGAAACGCATCATCAGAGAAGAACGATGGAGGGGAAGTTATTTTGATTAAAGATTATGAGGGCACATACCTTTTCAAAAAAATAATGATGTGCACAGATAAATCATTTATAAGAAATACTGCAATATTCTGCAACACTGCAATTTCATTGTGACTAAATGTAATTGGTTCAATTTATTTCTTCTAGAGTGAGAAACTCTTATTATTTGATACGGTTCAGAGTGAACTGGAGGAGAAGATCAGACGTCTGGAGGAAGACCGCCATAGTATAGATATTACCTCAGGTACTGGAATTGTTAATACGGTCACACATAATTTGTGCGCTTTTGTGTTATCTATGCAATCTTTTGCAATCATATTTCCCCTACAGAGCTCTGGAATGATGAGTTGCAGTCAAGAAAAAACAAGAAGAAAGATCCCTTCAGTCCAGACAAAAAGAAAAAGCCTGTCGTTGTGTCCGATATCCTTTACCACAGCCTGCTGTATATATCCACAATCTGTCTATCGAGATTTTGCTTGAATAACCGTATGATTTGTGAGTTTCTTAACACGTAACACGCCCATATATAGTTTACATGCTGCAAGATCTGGATATACTGGAAGACTGGACTGCTATTAGAAAGGTTAGACTGTCAAAAACTCTACTCTTTTTATGTGAAGACATTTTTATTATATTGTAAGTGATGTATCGTGTTACTATCTTGTAGGCCATGGCAACATTAGGACCTCACAGAGTAAAGACAGATGGTAATATCATATTTCTTACTATATTTAATATTCATAACTATAGTAAAGTATATTATTCATTTATATATATTTACATTATTAGTTATTGAATAAATTGAATAATTATACACTACTGTTCAAATGGTTGGGGTTGGTATTATTAAAATTTAAAATAACCGTTTTCCTTTTTAAAATGTAATTTATTCCTGTGATGCAAAGCTGAATTTTTCAGCATCAGTCTTCAGTGTCACATGATCCTTTAGAAAATCCTTTTAATGATGCTCAAGATTTTTTTATTATTATAATCAATGTTGAAAGCAGTTGTGCTGCTTAATATTTTTGTGGAAACAGGTTTCTTTGATGATCGATCATCAATGTCCTTTCTGAATAAAAGCATTAATTTATTTAGAAAAAATCTTACTGACCCCAAAGTTTTCAAGATTAGTGTATGTAATTATGTATCACATCTTGAGTGATTATACATTTTCAGTCACCAGATCTTTAACCTCTAGACTACCTGCTGTAATGGTTATACATTTGGCACAAATGTTACAGATTTAATCCAAATCAGGGTAAACTCAGGAATTATTCTAGAATTTCCCATTTACTGTAGTGACCTGGAAATGTACTTAGTCCATTTTGCTCGGGGCAACTTCCTGGAGTTTTGGTGCATAATAACCTCATCAAATTCCGAAGTAGTAAATGTTTAACAAATGCCAGTTAAATATAGACACAGCATGAATGTGTGGTTAGTGCATTTGTTTTGGTTTGTACTAAAGCAGGGTTTCCACAGGTCTTGAAAAAGTCTTAATTTGACCTATCACAATTTAAGACCTTAAAAATCTCTTAAATTCAATATCATGGCATTAAATTAGGGCCCTATGATTTCTGCGATGAAGAAAATGTGGATGGAATTGCAGAATCCATTCATAAAAATGGAATTTGCTGTATAATACACAGTCACAGAATTTGTCAAATTTCGGATGAATGAATCAAAAGTAGGTCAGTACACTTAAAGGGATGGTTCATCCAAAAATAAAAATTCTGTCATCATTTACTCACCTTCATGTCGCCGGAAGACATCATATTAAGCGATCGGGTCTCTTCAGAATATTTGTAATAAACTGTTTGATTCATATGGATTCGTTTTACAATCTCTTTATGAAATTTGAAAGCGTCAAAGTGGTAGTTTCCACTAGATTCCAGAAAATACTGGAACAAATAATTGTGTCTGTATCATGTTGTATGCAATAATTATTCAAATGGGTCTGAAGGGAGGAATACCGATTATTATTTTGTTTGTCTTTTTTATATTTTATATGTTTGTTTATTACAGCTCAGACAACATATACATGTTTATCAATTTTAGCAGCGTTTTATGTAACTTCAAATGGTTTCCTGTAAAATGACACCAAAATGTTGTATTTAGACTACTGTATGGGAAGCTTTTCAATTTGGGTAGGCCAAATCCAGGTGGAAATGGTCCGAGAGTAATTTAATGTAAATACGTTACTTTATGTAAAACAAATGGCAAAGTGATGCATATCTCCAGAAAGTAGAGACCCTAAGCAAATGGTACCACATATGAGGTCAGAGCTCCTCCACAGATATTTAAAATTGAAAGTATATACATGATGTCATTCTGGACCCTGATCAGGGTCCATAAATTAAAACAGAATAAACTATAAAACAAAACCAAAAAAAAACTGATTTCATAGGGCCCTAAATATAATGCATTTTATGCATTGCAAAAAAAAAAAAAAGGTACTTTTTTCCAGTACTAATTAAAAATTCAATAAATCAATTGATTTATTCTTAAAACAAGAACAAATATATAATTGGGTATGAAAATGACTTGCATTTGAATTAAGTTGATTTTTATGAACCCTTTGGCAGATATTTGTTCTTGTTTTAATCATAAAATCACTTTCACAAGATTTCCCAAGAAGATTTGTTGGAAATTGTATTGTATTTTCAAACTTTGAAGTGTCACTAATACAACTCATTGTGTGCGTAGACATTTACATTTAGAGAACAAATTGACGTGTTATGTTCCCTTCAATTCATTTACATTATTGGTCTTTTACAAGGTCTTACATAAAACCTGCAGAAACCTTGTACAGTTGCTTTAAGTTGATTTTTGTTCAATTAGTAACAGTAGAACTTTTCATACTTTGTTGTAGTCTCTTCAAAGAGTGACAAACACCAGCACAATGCCCGCTCGGAGGACGGACGCTTGTTTTACGACGGGGAATGGTACAGCCGTGGACAAGCCATATGTATTGACAAGAAAGACGACTATCCTACAAGGTGAGGGTTCCTTACCCAGACACGCTGAATTGCCAAGCTCATATTGATTATTCTGCAGCACTTTTGCAAGTCATTTTTCTCCTGTCTTTTCTTTCAAACAGTGCTATAATAACTACAATCAATCACGATGAAGTCTGGTTTAAACGAGTCGATGGGAGCAAGTCAAAACTCTACATCTCACAGCTTCAGAAAGGCAAATACACCATAAAACATGCCTGATCTTCCTGAGATCTGATCAGATGTCGGTGTGGCAGTCTGAGATGTTTAATAGTGCCATTTTATGTACAGTATATCATTTAAATACAGTTTTTGATGTTTAAAAACAGATATGTTAGTGTATTGTCTGTCATTTGAAATGTGGGGAAAGCTGATGTTATTTTATTTTATAATCAATGCAACACCATTTGTAAGATTATTACGCCGGACAATGTCGACAATGTAATTTAATTACAGACAAAGTTACTACGAGGCGTGGTACTTTTGTATTTTGACGACTGGGCTTTCCATTTGCATTATGCTCTGTTAATTGCGTTTGAACCCAGTTCTGATGTGTAGTCATTTGTAACGCCGTGTCAAGCTACCAAATGGTGTCCTACTTTTTTACATTTCTGCCTCATCACTGTGTTCAGATACAAATGACATATGCCATCCTTGGTGGCTTTTCAGTGTAACGAAACGCTCTTGCTTGTGCAACATCTTAAATGAAATACAGATATAGGAAGTATTTTTTAGGAGTGAATAAACAAGTTGTTATCACAACTTCTCAGAGTCTCTGGCCTTTAAACAGCTGTTTACTGCCCATTGTGTTTAAGAAGATGTGATCTGATGCTGCAGTCTTATCAAGTCATGAATACTTTATATGATACATTGTAATGTACATTTTAGTTCTGGTGATTGGTTCAGTGTTTTTTGTTTTTTTCATCTGGGGTTAAATCACCACCCTTTGTACTGTGCCTGTTGTATTTCTTGTTTTATCCTTTTTTTTAAAAATCCAAATTCTGTGCTGAATGTATTTTTTTTTTTTCAGTTTCTTATTCACATTGAACAAACTTTCAAATACAGCATTGCAGTATCATAAAGCTTTGTTGTCCTTTATGAATGACAAAATTCAGTCTAGATTCTAGAATAGAAATGTCGTGGGTAAAAAAAGACAACGAGGAGTAATTCTGTTATGGAAAGATGTATAATCATTGCACAACTAGTGTAGTGTCATGTTTTTAATGAAGTTGATTAAACCATCAAAATACGAGGAACATATTTTACTTTTGTACTTTTAATTTAGTACTCTTTTACTATGCAAAACAAAAACATGCATCGACTACAACATCATTGTAAAAAAGTTGCTGCCTTAAATTAAGTACAATCAACTTGGATGTTTAAGTCATATCAACTGAAATTACATTAACCTTCTGGTGCTCTTTGGTCATTTCTGACCGGAAAGTTTTGAATTTTTAAAAATCAGCTTCATCAGAATGATATGAAACTTGGTGACATTTCTAGCATTAGGTGTGTAAACAGAAAAAAATGAGGGCATGATTTGAGCATGCTAAGTTGTCGTAAAAAAAAAATACTCCCACTTGTGCTCTTCGGTCAAAAATGACCACCATAGGAAATCTGCAAAAACACAAATTAACAGAAAAAAAATCTATATTTCTAACAAAACAAAAAAATATCTAAAACTTTATAATAAATAGTCTTTGAAATGTTTTAAATATATATTCAAATAAAAAAAATCATTAAATATGTTCAAAAGAGGGCGCTAATCTGCCTTCAAAAAAAATATTTTCTCTATTTTAACCTGAAATACTGCAATAATAATAAAACAAAAAACTAATTTTTGTATAATTTTCAATGGCAAAAATAGACCATAATTATTGCATAAATATAAAAAAATACTATAAAATCATATCAAAATACAAAATTAAAAAGAAAAAATATTATTGAAGAAAAATAAATTGCATTGGTTTTACTGGGGTGGAGGAAGTTTAATTTTTAGGTGTCCGGTCACTTATGACCGGGAAGACAACCAATGCAACCCCTAAACGAAGAGCACCAGAGGGTTAAACTGACTTTAAAAAAATAATTGTATAGCTTAACAAATTGAAAACTGCTTAACTTATTAAAACAATGTAAGAACATATGTTGTCATAACTTATTGTTACTCTCTTGTTTTTGCATGTGTGAGAGTGGGCAAAAATGATGTCGGCACAATTTGACATGTTTAAACCAATTGAGACCAAGCACAATTATGCTTAAAAATGTAACAAATCTTTAATAATATTTGAATAAAGGGTGAATATGTCAACGGGCTTTTGCGGGTCTTAACTCGGTGCAAATAATTCTTAAATTCATAAAGCTATTCATAAAGATGCAAACGTAAAATTAAATCTTGAAAAATTCAACCAAATTAAGTGAATATATGCTTAAAACAAGAACAAATATCTGTCAATGAGTTATGAAGTCTTCCATTTGAATTCAATAGATCTTTTTTGAGCACACTGGCAGATTTTCAGATATTCTTGTTTTAATCACAAACTCACATAATTTTAAACAATTTCACAGAAAACAAGACTTCATATTTGATGTCATTTTGCACCTCAAGTAAATGTATTTTGATTTAAGAATCGTTAAGACAATTCCACTGGAAATCAAGACAAAAATACTGATTAAGAACATAACGTTTCTGCGGTGTGATCAGAAGGTACAGAAAAAGTTATTTCAATATTTCAGTCTACTGGCTGGGAGAAGAGTGATTTCTTTTCTAAAACAAATGAAAAAGTAAAGCATATTAGTTGGAAGTTGTATTTTAAAACTCTGAAGTGTTGCTAATAAAACACTGTGTTTCTCCCTAGACGTTCACATTTAGAGAACATACTGACGTATTGGGTTTCCATCCATTTATTCTTTACATTTTCATTACTTGGTCTTATAGTTACCCTGTGTCAATTTTCCTAGGCTGGACATCACTTTTGGCCACTATTGTACAAGCTTTAGAGGGCATTTGTTAAAATTAAGAACTATTTGAAAGAAGCCCTTTATTCCCTTCAACGGCTGTCTGCTTTGCAAATGGACCAATGCAATAACATCATTAGTCTCTCAAAGCAAATCATTTGAATCAATGATACATTCCCAAAACTTTTGGCAATATTGTTTAGGAGTGTGTTAATGGGAATTTTTGACCATTCTTCTAGAAGCGCATTTGTGAGGTCAGACACTGATGTTGGACGAGAAGGCCTGGCTCGCAGTCTCCACTCTAATTCATCCCAAAGGTGTTCTATTGGGTTGAGGTCAGGACTCAGTGCAGGCCAGTCAAGTTCCTCCACACCAAAGTCACTCATCCATGTCTTTTTGGACCTTGCTTTGTGCACTGGTGTGCAGTCATGTTGGAACAGGAAGGAGCCATCCCCAAACTGCTCCCACAAAGTTGGGAGCATGAAATTGTCCAGAATGTCTTGGTGTGCTGAAGCATTAAGAGTTCCTTTCACTGGAACTAAGGGCCCAAGCACAACCCCTGAAAAACAACCCCCACACCATAATCCCCCCTCCACCAAACTTTACACTTGACATTCAGGCAAGTACCGTTCTCCTGGCAACCGCCAAAACCAGACTCGTCCATCGGATTGTCAGACAGAGAAGCGTGATTGGTCACTCAAGAGCACACGTCTCCACTGTTCTAGAGACCAGTGGCGGCGTGCTTTACACCACTGCATCTGACGCTTTGCATTGCACTTGGTGACGTAAAGCTTGGATGCAGCTGCTCGGCCATGGAAACCCATTCCATGAAGCTCTCTACGCACTGTTTGCACGCTAATCTGAAGGCTACACAAGAGGTCTGTAGCTATTGACCACGCTCTGCGATAGTACGTGGCCTACCAGTTTGTGGCTGAGTTGCTGTTGTTCCCAATTTCTGCTGTTGTTCAGGAAATTTCACGAATGGACTTATTGCAAAGGTGGCAACCTATCACGATACCACACATAAATTCACTGAGCTCCTGAGAGCGACCCATTCTTTCACAAAGGTTTGTAGAAGCGTCTGCATGCCTAGGTGCTTGATTTTATACACCTTTTGGGCATGGAAGTGATCGGAACACATGAATTCAATGATTTGGAGGGGTGTCCCAATACTTTTGGCAATATAGTCATGAGTTGTGTTGTATATGCACTATATACACAACTGCAAGTTAGTAGTAGTCTTGGTGTATCAGTAATCACGAGTATAAATACTATACAGGTAGATAGATGTACTTTATTAATCCTGAGGAGGACATTCAGGTGTAATTTGCTTGACAATTGCATGACAATGCAAGCTTTATATTGTGGCTAAATGCTGTAGCGTCAAAATTATTTAGGTGACAGGACATTGAGAAGACATGAACGTAAAAGCTACCCATGACTGCTTTTGTTATAATTCCGATTGCATAATGACATCTTTAGATCTTTAGAGGACAACAGTTGACATTCAAGTGTGTAAGTAATAGATGTAGACATGAATAGAATTAGATTTGCAATCTCAAAAACAGTTTGAAAATACTTCACCAAAATGCTCTTCGGTTTATGCACTTTTAAGAAAAGCAAACATGCAGCATGTATAAATGTGTAAAAGCAAATTCAAACTGAACATTGTGTTGTCTTAACAAAAATATAAATATCCACCGGCATTCATTTCATTGACTGTAATCAACATTAAGACCCTTTGATTTCAGAAAAAAATGGCTACTTCATAAATATCACAGCAAATATTCTTTAACGGAAGTTTCGAGATCACAGTTCAATTGAAATACTGTTAACAGATTACATAATAATGCTTAAATAAATGTGTTTAATCAAATAATGACACAAATATAAGATGGGAACAAAATCCTATATTCCTATTCGTATAGGAATACTTTCTAACTCTAAAGCATTACAATAAATGCATTGCAAAAGGGTACAGGATGTACAATATGTTAGTTAAAACAGACGTGGCATTAGTGCGCTCAAATATACAATGAACCATTCTCCAGTGTAAATGTCCTCATAAAGCAGAGTCAGCACTATATTTGAGTTTATAAAATCTTTGCAAAAGAAAGAGAATGATGCACAGTTCATAGAGTAATTCATACATGTGCTCTCTGTACTGTAACGGTGATGAGCAGCAGGCCGTCTTTGTGAAGCAGTCCTGACCTTTTTTCCATTCCCCTCTCGCCATTTCCATGTGCGGTCACAGCTGAAACCTCTCTACGCCAAGCCCAGCGCAGAGGACAGGTGCAGGAAGCCTCTCGCTGTTCACGCAAATTTCTTCTTGGTTGCAGTGAACCGTTCCATGTACTGGGCAAAGCAAAGATAAAAGCAAGTCATCGTTTTATAACTTTGTAAGAAAAAGAAAAAAAATCTAGATCTTAATCTAGATCGTTATTAGGCTGCTAAATCACATGCTTCATATTGTCTAAAAAGAAACGCTGTTGAAAGTGGAGCGGACCGAGCAGCACGACGCACTTGCAGCCAATCTAGGGGGCGTATAGACTCATGATGGAGGAGGAGAGAGAGTGAGCAAGAGGGAGATTTGAAGAAAGAGAGATGGCTGAGAGACATTGCAAAAGAGAAAAGGTCAGAGGAATATAACCAGGGTTCCCACATTTTTTTTCAGCAACCATTTTCCAGTACATTTTCAATTTTACTACAGCGGGAATAAAAGACAAGGATCATGCCAAATATTGCTTTCTAAGTCTTTAAAAGCCGTACAGTTTATTGCCATTACTTAACAATCCAGCATTTTTCAATATGAGCTCTTAATCATACATTATGACTATGGAAGCTTGTTTACACCACATAATAGAAAAGAAAAGAAAAGGTAATTGTGACTTTTTATCTCGCTATTCTGATTTTCTCGCAATTGCCAGTTTACATATTTGTGATATAAACGCGAAAATTGTCGCAATTCTTTTTTCCTCAGAATTGGACTTTATAACTTGCAATTGCAGTTTAGATCTCACAATTCTGAGAAAAGAAGTCAGAATAGCAAGATATAAACTCGCAACTGCGCAAAAAAGTCAATTGTGAAGAAAAGGTCAGAATTGCGAGTTTATATCACGCAATTCTGACTTTATAACACACAAATGTGACTTTATATCAAAGTTATGTGATTAGGTAGCAGCTTACGAGTTAAAGGTGAACTATGTAAGATTTTTGCAGTAAAATATCTAAAAACCACTAGGCCAGTGTTATATTTTGTTCAGTTGAGTACTTAGAATATCCCAAATGTTTCCAACTATTTGTAAATCGTGAGAAATTGCTATTTTAACCAAGGAACCGGGACGTGTGAGCTATGCGTTTGAGTTGCCTGTCAATTGCGTCATATCTGCGTTACCCTCGGTTCCCGGTTTTATTCATAGACAGTAAAAGAAACGCTGTACTCTCACTGCAGTGTGAACAAATGTCAAAGCAGCCGCCGAGCGAACGTCATAACTTCCTTTTCAACACACTCAGATGTATCTAATACGATAAACAGAGTTGCGTTACCTCATACTAATGACTGGAAAAGAGGAAGTGGCGCCAGCGACTGTGTCATAATAAAAGCCCCACCGGCGACTATGCCATAATAACACTCCCGCTCTTCAATCGCTCCAGCGGCCTTGCTCAGCTCCACAACACTCGGTCCTGCTCTGCTTCATACTACAGTGATGTCAATAATCGCATCCATGAACATGATTTCTGCCCGAGTCCTATCCTGACTCTTCTCCACCGGCTTTGAGGTGAAGACCACATGTCCCAAATCGTGCCTTTGTTTTGAACAGGCGACCTCTAGTGGACTGAAAAGTTACATAGTGTAGCTTTAACATTCACTGCATACATTTGAGCAGTTAATAGCATTAGCTAACTGCTGCAAGTGGCAACACAAGACTAAACATCATTATTCAAAATACTACTCATACGTATCAAACTCAGCATTCCTGAACATGTGCTTTCTGCCACTAGCGCTAATTGTTTGGGCCAGCGATAAACTCTTTATACTCGGCTAAAGAAATAACTTTTTTTTAAATTATTTTCCCAGACAACAACAAGATTTTCCAGGACATTTAACATTTTCTCTAATTTTCCATGTGTTTTCCAGGACTGGAAAATGTGTCATCAATTTTACAGGTTTTCCAGGACGAGTGGGAACCCTGTATAACTGGAAAAAGAAGGGTTATGATCAGGCAAGAGCTTTAGGACCCTGAAAATGGATGCAGACTCAGAGGTTGCATTGTTTTTGCTCCATACGCGAGTAACATTAGTTTTGCTATGTTTCACAGAAGATATGCTGTTGTAATCTTAGCTCTAGTAGCGGGTGTATTCCAGAAAACAGGTTGTGATATACCCGGGTATGTTTAACAGCAAGTAAGTGGATAACCTCATCTTTCGGTTCCAAAAATGGAGGTAACTTTCAGGGTATGCAAGTAGCCATAGCAACTCACTCTCTGAACATAATGTTCCAGGGTTAGTTTGCTTAAGAGGTATTCAGATGTGTGTTATTTAATTAATATGGTTATATTAATATAACTAAATGTGTTAAATAGTTACAGTTATATAATATACAACATTATATATTAATTCTAAAGCACTATTAATACAAGGTAATGCTTAAATGTTAATTCAATTCAAATATATTTATTATTTATTTGTCATCTCACACATGGATCTACATTCAATTAATTAGCATCAAACAAACAATATAATCCTTATTCTCAGTGAATAAAGATTACTTCAACAAAAAGATTGAAAAAATTATTGCATTAGGTTATCTATATCTGAACTTATATGTTTCAGGCAACCCGTGACCCTTGTTTTTCCAACCTTCTACCTGTGAAAGGGCACTGGAACGGCAGTCAAACCCGTGACTTCCCACCCGTGAACTCGTACTAGATCGATGTACTCCCAGTTACGAGCTCTGATGTCACATAGCCCGCGAAGCAACAATGAGCATTTGTATTAGTCTTCGCATGTGTGCTTTGTAAACACGGGGTGGTACTTCTGGGTACGTCTAGCGTGACCTTTACGACGTGACTGTGCAATCACTGGCGAGTCGCAGAGCAGCGCAAGATGAACAATTTAGGTTAAAAAGTACATTCATTTTTAATTTTTTGGGGAAAATTACCGATGGTTTGGCTAGATAAGACCTTATTCCTTGTCTGGGATCGCGCTAAGCCTGTAGCGATTGGTCGATACAATCGACTGCGTCGCGCTGATAATTAGTCGACGTCAATATTTTTAATCGACTGGGTAAGTCGGGTACGATATGAAATTGTATTAGTACCGGTACTTTTTAGGGTACCGGATTTCTTAATTTGCGTCAATGTGTGACAACAGGAGTGAGGACGTGTGTGTGTGTGTGTGTGCTCTGAACAGTCAAATATATACGTGCAGCTCAGGAAAAAGTGAGGTGCGGCCGGGACTCACACGCCTTTCACTCAGACAGATCGCACGTAAAAATGCACGTCCTGGCAAGTATTCAGGTAAACACAGTTGGATTTGTCATTAGTGAACGTGTACAGAGTTGAGTGAGAAATCAGATATTACAATGAATTTGGTCCGTGCAGCTCTTAAAGGGCCGGACCTAATATTCTGTGTGATTAATGTTAATCAAACAACAAAAGAAAATAGAAAATCACCCCATGGCTGACTGAATAACTTGAATATATTTATTAAGAATCATTATATAGTTAATTTTTAGAGTGACTATGCAGACTATGCATTTTTGTTTATACATTTGATTATTTTATTTCTTTATTGAATGCTACTGTTAAATAGACCTACTGTAGCTGAAAATAAAGCACTGTTTTTGTCATATTGTTTGTCATTTACATTTTGGCTCATTTAAAAAAACAAAAAAACAGATAAAATAAAATATCTATATTGTAATTATAAAATTACATTTAAAAAATATTAAATTTCCTCGTATATCATGAAATAAGATTTCAGTCAATCCAAAATTCAGAATAGTGGTTAGTGTTAACATGATTGATAATAATGTGATTGTTGCAAACATCTAAAAGTCATAATTTTGGTATTGTGACAACACTAATCTATATAAAAAAGTATTTGCTGATATTCTCTTTTTTTTTTGTTATGTTGGTTTACAAATTTGTACCTTTTTACATTTTTACTCTTTTAATTTTACATTTTGTCAAGGTCTTGTTTACATTTATACTTTTTTATAGTACTACTGAATGCCAACGTTGCAAGTTAAATTACATGTTTTTAAGTAAAATTGTTGAAAATTATTGTGATAAATTAGTCGATAGATTAATCGATATAAAAATAGTCGTTAGTGGCAGCCCTAGATCGCGCAGAGCCTCTGAAGCCCTTCGAAGCGATTTGAAACCGCATTGATTTGGACCTTCAACATTTTGGTCGTCATGGAAGTCAATGGTATTGAGAAAAATCCTGGAATGTTTTCCGCAAAAAAATTATTTTCTTTACGACTAAAGAAAGAAAGACATGAACATCTTGGATGAGATGGGGGTGAGTAAAATTTTCATTTTGAAGTGAACTAATCCTTTAAACTGGGTCCAAAATGCTTTGAGATTTAATCACTCAGACTAATCGACAATGCACAAAACCCCATTGATATGTTCTGAAATTAACTGAAGATTTCCTGAGAAAAATTACTGCTTTGCGTCTTGAGACAAAACAATGGCACTGACATATTTTAAGTTATGTCAGTGTAAGTTGCTTTTAGTTAAAACATCTCAAACATGCATTTTAGTCTGGGACTAGGCTTAAGCCTTGTCTGTGAAACCGGGGGTAAATTGCCCTTGGATTAATTTGGAGGAAATTAGATCCAAAGGTTTTTCCCAGGTAACTTAGGGGCAAGTTGTATTGTGTCAGCTGTATAATATAAATAAATCTAAATTTAAATGAACTGAATGGTTCAAGTCATAGATAGAATTTCTTGGAATCTTGGAATTTCTTTTTACGCCATGCTGAAATGAGGGGTTAGATTGTGTGGGATTTGACTTTGTTTAAAAACAAATACTTAGACGAGTTTTGTTTTACATTGAAACTTAAACTGCGGTATTTTCCATATTGGAAAAAAACTTGATAACAGTTGACAAAACTAAGCTGACAGTTAACCTGGAATATAACCTGAAAACAATTTCTATTTATGCATTTGGCAGATGCTTTTATCCAAAGCAACTTACAGTACCCTGATTACAAGTGCCTTGCTTAAGGACACACTGGTGACCGCTGGGATCGAACCAGCAACCTTCTACATATCAGTTCCATGGTTTAACCCACTGGACCACCATCTCACAATTTATTTTTATTATGCCTTCTAGCCTGACGTTGTCATACTCAACTCTAGTCAGAATAAGATGTCAAATGTGGGCGGGGCTAAATTCGTCTGGCATCCAGGCTATATGCCTTCTTATAAAAGACATAAGATTTAAATCTATAAAAATAAAGGTTCCAAAAGGGGGTTTACGCAACAAGAATATTCCCGGTTTGCCCAAAGAACCTTTCAGTGAATAGTACTTTGCATTTTTCTAAGTGGAATGGAAAGGTTCCATTGATGCTAAAGGTTCTTCATGGAAACTTTGACAAGATTACTTGTCATGACTTACTTTGTCATATCCTTCTAGGTCACGCATTTGTTTCACTTCAAACAGGTTGCCCTCCACAGACAGCAGGGACACCTGGGACTCTGTGAGGATGGAGATGGGGATAGAGGAGAGCTCCAGACAGTTCTCCTCTAGCCGTAAGACCTTCAGTCTGGGAGCACGAGACACCTCTGGAGTCAGGGTTGAAATCTGAAACAGAACAAACACCCTGTCACCCCTATACTATGATATGACATTTCCTGAACGCAATGAACTAAAAACTCACCTGGTTCTGATTGAGGTTGATTTCAATGGCTTGCAGTTCGGCCACCTCTGCAGGAACCACATGGATCCGATTCTTGGACAGATCCAGAACATCGAGATGGCGAAGGCTGCCGAGTCCACTGGGAAACTCCTTGAAGTGATTCCCAGACAGGTTCAGGGTGCGCAAGGACTTCAGTTGACCCAACGACGCAGGAAGCTGCTTTAACTGGTTTCCATTTAAAATAAGAGTCTCCAGCTTCTTGAGTTTCCCGATATCATTTGGTAAACTGTCTGTACACATAAAAAAATAATAAAAATCACACATTAATGGAGTGCTTAAGGGTTCATATAATAGAAAAAGGTTGTTGCAATAATATGAGTTTAATCTACCATGTACACACTAGAGGACACTAAGCTGCAACAATCTAATATTTATTTACTTACAGTGTATTTGTACATTAATCAGGCATAACATTATGACCTTATCCTAATATTGTGTGGGTCCCACTTTTGTCTGCCAAAACAGCCCTGACCCATCAAGACATGGACTCCTCTAGACCCCTGAATGTGTGCTGTGGCATATGGCACCAAGATGTTAGCAGCAGATCTTTTAAGTCCTGTAAGTTGTGAGGTGGGGCCTCCATGGATCTGACTTGTTTGTTCAGCGCATCCCACAGATGCTCGATTGGATTGAGATCTGGGGAATTTGGAGGCCAAGTCAACATCTCAAACTCGTGCTCCTAAAACCATTCCTCAACCAGTTTTGCTTTGTGGCGGTGCATTATCTGCTGAAAGAGCCACAGCCACCAGGGAAAACCGTTTCCATGAAAGGGTGTACATGGTCTGCAACAATGCTTAGGTAGGTGGTACGTGTCAAAGTAACATGCACATGGATGGCAGGACCCAAGGTTTCCCAGCAGAACATTGCCCAAAGCATCACACTGCCTCCACTTCCTCCATCACACGGCAGTGGGACTCCTTCACATAGTGCATCCTGGTGCCATGTGTTCTCCAGGTAAGCGACACACACACACCCAGCCATCCACGTGATGTAGAAGAAAACGTGATTCCTCAGACCAGGCCACCTTCTTCCATTGCTCCATGGTCCAGTTTAAATGTTCACGTGCCCACTGTTGGAGCTTTCGGCGGTGAACAGGGGTCAGCATGGGCACCCTGACTGGTCTGCTGCTATGCAGCCCCATACGCAACAAACTGCGATGCACTGTGTATTCTGATACCTTTCTATCAGAGCCAGCATTAACTTCTTGAGCAATTTGAGCTACAGTAGCTCGTCTGTTTGATCGGACCACATGGGCCAGCTTTCACTCCACACGTGCATCAATGAGCCTTGGCCGTCCATCACCGTCGGTTCACCACTGTTCCTTCCTTGGAGCACTTTTGATAGCCACTGACCACTGCAGACCAGGAACACCCCACAAGAGCTGCAGTTTTGGAGATGCTCTGACCCAGTCGTCTAGCCATCACAATTTGGCCCTTGTCAAACTCGCTCAAATTCTTACGCTTGCCCATTTTTCCTGCTTCTAACACATCAACTTTGAGGACAAAATGTTCACTTGCCACCTAATATATCCCACCCACTAACAGGTCCTGTGATGAAGAGATAATCCGTGTTATTCACTTCACCTGTCATAATGTTATGCCTGATCGGTATGTATGTATGTGTATGTATGTGTATATATATATATATATATATATATATATATATATATATATATATATATATATATATATATATATATATATATATATATATATATATATAAAACGCTTATCCCTTTGGCTGCGCTACATGATAATGCAATCATTAATTGAAGTGCTATTTAACCATTCAAGCACGATAAGATGCAAACAGAACTCAAATCTTTACAGTTACGCGTCTGTCAAGTGGCTCTCTGTGACCAAACACCCGAATTGCACACAGAATACCACTTCAGACAGCCCCGCACTGAGCTCTCTTTCGCGCTTCAACAGACAAAAACACACAAAATTGTCAAAATTCCCATTTTGCTTGTAATCCTTGTAAGTATCCATTCACAATGAATGCAGAGATTTGTGAGAAAATAGAATTTGTCTCAGATCTTAAAGTGACAGCAACCTAATAAACCCGCTGCTGTCTATCATTCATTTTAATTTTGTCCGCACAATTTGGCATTACGTTATCACAAATAAAATTGATAATATTTTGAATAAGATTTCAATAAAGGGTGAAGATGTCGATTTTCCTAGGCCAGACATCACTTTTGGCCACTACTGTACCTGCATATAAAAGGGGACATAGTATGCCCCTTTTTACAATATGTAACAAATCTCTGGTGTCCCCAGAATGTGTCTAAAGTTTAAGCTCAAAATACCCACCAGATAATTTATTATATCTTGTCAAATATGTCCCTATTTGTGTGTGTCCCTTAAATGGAAATGAGCTGTTGCTCCTCGCCCCCTTCCAGCAGCACCTTTACACGAGTTTCAGATACAATGTCAACAACAAAACAGGTGAATCCCATTCAGCCAAAATGTCGAAAATAACCAGTTGTGGAGTGCAGCCTTTGAACCGGCCTTTGAGACTCAGGAAGAGGTTGTAACTTTTAGACTGCACCAGGACATTTCTGAATGGTTAGTGGATACATTTATGTAGGCTAACGTCCGTCACCTGATTATACAATGCATAATAAATGTGCATTTATGAATTACACAGACGGTGAGCGTTTTTGGGATAAAACTAACGATATAGCTCTAGTCTCTGTGAATACAGTCAGAGGCTATGGTAACTTTAGCCATATAGCGTTCTAAAAAGCTCATTCAGAAAGGAAATTTGCAAACATTCACAAAATATGAAGTGCCATCCTTACTTGTTCTGGATATGACATAAACATTTTACCACCATTCTTTGGCACCTTTCCTTCAAAAATGAAATTCAAACACGGTGTCCTTAGTGGCTCGGATACTGGGAGTTTATGGAGACTGGTACACACATCTGTCTTGAAACTTTGCATTTTTTAATTTTACATAATAGGTCCCCTTAAAGAATTTGCAATAAAAATGTATTCAATATATTAATAAAAAAGTCTATAGACATGGTAGGTGTCAACTACCCAAAAATGGGTCATTTAGAAATTGTTTCTTTCTGTAACCTATTCAATATTCATCAGGTGAATACTCATTTCTCATTAGCCAATCACAACAGACATAATTAATGTACAAAAGCAAAATGAGCCTACTTAATTCTAATAGTCAACAGAGTGAAAATTACTTATTTAAAATATATATAGAATGGTAATTGTATCTTTACGTAGCTATTTGTCATCACTTACTCAGTTTATTGCTGCTTATGGTTAGACTCTTGAGTTGCTGGAAGCCTCCTATGAATTCTGGAAGCACTTCGATTTTGTTGTTGGACAGATCAACTGTCCGCAGGTTTGCGGTGAGTTTCTGCAGCTCCTCTGGGAACTATATGAACAAAAAAACACATGAGCTGTCAATAATCCATGAGGATGTCGCTGCTGCTAAGTGCATCAGAGTGGGGAATGTGATTACCACAAGCCTATTAGTACCTCTGTCAAACTCTTTCCGGTCAGCTGAAAGACTCCAGTCTTCTGAGATGTTTCCAAATGAGCTTTGAGCGCACTGTTCCCCATTTACAGGATATGGATGTTGCAGATGCCGTTGAATTCTATATCAGGAAATCCACTGGGAGACTAAAATAAAGCAATACATAGCATTTGCACGTTATATGAAGTCTAGTTAGCCCCTAAATGAACCAGGGTTCTTGCATAGTAAAGCATAATTTAACTATTAGCATGGTAAGATCAATACAATTATGGTTTCAATAAAATACAACAGAACGTGTTATGAAAAATAAACCTATAAATACAAACACCAAAGATTGTATTAATGTATACTATTGATTTATTCACTGACTCTTTCGTTTACAATTTTTTTTGTTATTATTTATTTTCAACATTTCAGCTAAAATCTCATTGTCATAGTAGTTGTTACCACTGTAAAAGCGTGGCAAATGTAAAATCCATATACCATTTACGTAATCTCTTGAGCTAAACAAATACATGGTACACTGAAGAAAATATAATATTTCAGAACTTTAGCGCAAAGTCTAATTAACAACGAGCTGTCAAAAATATGAACATGCACTATTGAAAACCGCAGTTGACAGCTGTAAAACATTCGACCTAACACTAAATATTTCTTCACAGTAATACTTGCTTTAGCCTGCTAGCTCGACTGTAAATCCAGTTTGACAATGTGTACAGCAGGAAAAGTTAACAGAATCCAGTTGGCTAGAGCTAAAGAACCTTCATTAAGCGCTTAATAAATGTGTAAAAAGTAATAAAATATAGTTGGATGGTGATCTAAGGTGGTAATCAAATGGTTCTCCAGACAACTTTGTCCATCCCCAGGTTGATGTTTGTTTATGTATGAAGCTGCTGCACCTCCCGCCCGCTGGATGGCAGTAATAGACAACGCGTCTTCCGTTTCATATCCTGTATATCGCCACTTAGTGGCTTGGCTGTGACACAACCTAAAAAGAACCTTCTACTATCACAACGTCTATGATCACAACCTAAATGTCTAAAAGAAAATGATCTTTTTATGTTAATCTCAAACTGTGCTCAGATATTGACAGGGCCTTATTTCAGTTCTTTTGGGGCGGAATATGTAAAAAGAAAAATTTGACCTTTTTCAGAGGGTGGGCTTAAAGGCACAAATATGTAAGATTTCTGCAGTGTTGGGGTAGTTACTCAAAAAAAGTAATTAGTTACTAGTTACTAGTTACATCTGTAAATTGTAATGAGATTACTTTACTAGTTACTGTATTTGAAAAGTAACTACACTACTTATTACTTTACTTTCCCATTTCTTAATTTACCGTGTAGATATATGGACAAACATAATGGCTCTATGGCAGTGTTTCCCCAAACAAACAAAAAGGACTACTGTCAAATAAAGATAAAGAAAATAATAAGAACAAATAATTTAAATACAAGCAGCAGCACAAATAAATACTATTGAGCAAAGACACTAATAAAATAAACAATGCTTTTCAGGTTTTTCAGGTACGTCTAACATTAGTTTTCAGGTACAGAAATCAAATGTAAAATAACATTGCATATTTGACTGTATAAATTAAACATTAATCCTATTAAATTTACAAAATCTATTCAATCAAGAGCAGTGAGTGATGCCCTTGTCTTTTGTTGTTTGACATTAAACAGACAGCAGTAAAGGCTACTGCCCCTTTAAGACCTAATAAAACTGCCCCTTTAAGACCTAATAAAACTGCCCCTTTAAGACCCAATGCTCGGATATGCGTCGTTTTAAGGCATATACAGACTATGTCTGCTAGGATACTCATCAAGATGGGCATGTTGACATAGTTTTGTGTGAGTTTGTCCGTTCAAGAGCCAAACTTGAAAGATAACTCAATATTTGCGCACTGTGAGACGTGTGCGCGCTTTCGGATGAGTGCACATAGACAAAATATTCTCACAGCGCGCGCAACTTCTCATTTGTGACGACGGCGAAAATGACTGGTATTCGAACATACTGCAGCACTATATGCATTGAACAAAGTTTACAAAGAGAGAATTTGAAGGACTTTTACACGGCATCCATGCTCTTGTCAGACGGCACCTCGGTTGGGAAACACTGTTCTATGGCAACGGTGCACGCAGCACTTAAACATATCAGATCTTTACACACAGGCAAACGCGGCTTGAGTAACGCAGGAAAGCGCGTTCCTATAGTCTAGTAAAGTAGTGTAGTTACCAATATTTTTAGTGTAATGCGTTACTTTACTTCGTTACCCAAAAAAGTAATATCGTTACTGTAATCCGTTATTTTGTAACTCGTTACCCCCAACACTGGATTTCTGTATAAAAAATATCCATAATAAAAACCAGTAGAACTATATTTTGTTGACTTGTGTACTTGCATTCTCACAAATGTGCATGAATGTTTAAATCCGGAGAAATAAGCAATTTTAACCAGGACACGGGCCGTGTCCGTGCGTCACCTATCAATGACATCATACCTGCATTACCCTCGATTTCCGGTTTTATCTTGTAGAAACCATGGAAACACCAAAGGCACTTTAATATATTATGTTTTATTAGGGAACAACTGTGTGGAGACATTTATAGACAGAAAACTAATTATTATGCTGTAATACAGCATTTTTTTCTGTCATTAAAATGAATTGCATGCCACTTAGCAACACCATCCAGCATTTATTCTGATATTCTAATATCGATCCAGCTCACTGCAGTGTGCAACAAGTAGCAGCCGCAGAGCGAATGCACAGTGTAACATTATTTAAAATGTATTTATTTAGGCTATATTGTTGCTGTAGAGCATAAATAATACCTGTAGAATTATAAAGCTCAAAGTTCAATGCCAAGCGAGATATTTTATTTAACAGAAGTTCCCTTTCAAAGCCTACAGCGAACGGCCGGCTTGGACTACATCCTGGTACTTCCTTCATAAATGACGTCAGTAGAACAGTAGAACAGACTAACCTCCGCCCACAAGACTACGCGAAAAAAGGGGGCGTGGTCTTGTTGCTGTCCCACGTGGAGAAGAGGACGTGTCGCGTGGAGAAAAGGAAGTGTTGCGTTTGAGTGTGTTTGTCGCCATGTCGTCGAGACGCTGTTATTTTCATCCCGGAGTCAAATCACCTTTGTTTGGCTTTCCCAGGGACGCTGTAGAGATCATTAAGCGCATATATCTCCCGTTAAGAGGCGTGACATTTCCACGTGTGCTAAGCTGCTGTCGAATCACAACACAGGAACCGTGCCGCGTTTGCTAAGATGCGGTCAAATCACAACACGGGAACCGCTGGCACAATCAGAACTCGTTACGTATTTCTGAAGGAGGGACTTCATAGAATAAAGGAACTCATCAGCCGTTTTTAGGACAGTGAAAACAGCGGTATACATATAAGTACATTGTGATAAAAATACTGTGTTTTTTTACACGCGAAACATGAACACATGTTATATTGCACACTGTAAACACAATCAAAGCTTCAAAAGAACAGGAAGAACGGGACCTTTAATTATGTCTTGGCTCTTCCAGTGAATGGCTGTTTCTGTTTTGAAGTCCATAAAATTGCATCTATCCATCATAAAAGTTATCCAGGGGTTAATAAAGGTCTTCTGAAGCGAAGCCAAGAAGACGTAGGAGGCAGGCGTAGTGTAAGTTCTGGTGATGAACGCGGAAGCGCAGGGGATAGAACAAAACAAAACATTGTCTGAATCCGAAATCGCCTCCTATACCTTCAAATAGGGCACTTTTTGAGGGAACAGCCATTTTGTAGTGGTGTCCAAAACCATATTGGATGTTATTGAGTGCACTCATTCAATCCCACATTGCACCGCAATAACGAGTGTACAACCGATGTACACACAACGACTGTCCGAATTCACTCGCTTTCATTCACTCCTTCAAGTGAACTGTATTAGTGGACTAACGTAGCGAATAGTGAATGAGGGTTTAGGGGGCAATTTCGGATTCAGCCTTGGTTCTCGCGAGAGCATATTCTCACCAGAGCGTCCATCATAAGCTGCAAACGCATCACTTTGCTTCAGAAGGCCTCTATTAACCCACTGGCCCCTGGAGCCGTGTGGATTACATTTATTATGGATGGATGCACTTTTTTGGGCTTCAAATTTTTGGCTGCCATTCACTGCCATTATAAAGCTTGAATTTCTTGAAACTCTGAATGTATTCGTCTGAAAGAAGAATGTCATATACCTAGGATGACTTGAGGGTGAGTAAATCATGGGATAATTTTCATTTTTGGGTGAATTATCCCTTTAAACATAATTTCTCTCCACACTACAACATGTGTTATATAAATACAAGAGTATATTAAAAAAAGAATGGTTTGATAAGGGAACTGTCTTTATTTCAGACATACTAAATTGTAATGTTTTATTTTAAATTGTTTATTTATTATAAATTGTAATAGTTACCATTTGGTTGTGAAAAGCATCTCCACTATATTGCTTCACCTTATAAAAATGCATCTCAGTTACAACTCAGTGTTCTGGCAGATTACAAAACTTGTTTTTGGTGGTGTTAATATTTTGGATATGAAGTGTAACAACTTTTATATCAGAAAGTGTCTTAGCATTGGTTGTTACCCTAAAGCACTTCTGAAACTGAGACAATTTTTCTCTACCTTCAAATTAGAAAGTTTGATCAGCAAGTAATACGTTTTTATACTGCCAAATAAGGTCAAGAAAATTCATTTTTAAATACAGTACTGCACATGTATTATCCATGTGACGATTCCTAATAAGTTTAAAGAAGAACATTCTCACCACAATGTTCTTTTTTTGTAATCTTGAATGTGAAACTTCACACATTTATTTTGTAACTATTCAGAAGACTTTTGGAAGCAGGTTGGCCCTATATGCTGTTTTTTGATACATTCTACAAAATAATCAAAATAGATGAGTATGATCCTCTTCTTGTACTGTAATACTGATTCCAATATAATTGATAGAACATTAAAATTAATAATGTATCCTTCGGATGAGACGTTAAACGGAGGTCCTGACTCTCTGTGGTCATTAAAAATCCCAGGATGCCCATCGATAAAGAGTAGGGGTGTAACCCCGGCATCCTGGCCAAATTTGCCCATTGGCCCCTGTCCATCATGGCCTCCTAATCATCCCCATATATATACGATTGGCATCATCCCTCAGTCTCCTCTCCACTAATCAGCTGGTGTGTGGTGGGCGTACTGGCGCAAAATGGCTGCCGTCGCATCATCCAGGTGGATGCTGCACATTGGTGGTGGTTGAGGAGATTCCCCCCTTCTATGTAAAGCGCTTTGAGTACCTTGAAAAGCGCTATATAAATGTAATAAATTATTATTATTATTATTATAATTCTTCTTGGGAAGTTTCATATGGGGTGAACTCAACGTGAGTTACATAAACAGTTATTGGTACAACAACAAATCATCTTTCCACTGTTGACATGCAACAAAACCAAAACTAAATGAGAGGGGTTGCTTTAGCTTTATGTAGGGGTGAATTCAGGGTGATTGGGACACTTTTTGCCTTTGAGATGAGTTGGGAAAAGTGTCCCAATCACCTTGAATTCACCCCTACATAAAGCTAAAGCAACCCCTCTCATTTAGTTTTTTTTTTTTTTTTTGCATGTCAACAGTGGAAAGATGATTTGTTGTTGTAACAATAACTGTTTATATCAGACACTATAGTTACCATGGTGAATGTTTGTAAGTGTATTGTAGAGTGGCAGAGACCACATCCACATCCTGATGTGCAAAAGATGCAATTGTTGCTATTTAATTTCATTATTATATAATGACCAGCTTTTTTCTTCTTATTAAAGATGTTTCCAAACATGGAAATCAGTACATTCTCAGAATTCTTTCCTACTTTATACCTTACTTACCTCTAACAGTGCTGGGTAGAACTGATTAATGGATTATGTAATCAGATTCCAAAAATGAAGTAATTGTAATTAGATTAGATTACATTTAAAATACATGTAATCAGACTACAGTTACTTTTTTATTGATTACATGATTATATTATTCTCACAATGGCACCTAAGTCTTGTTTTTCATGTTTTAAAATTTCCTTTCTAAAAAAGCAGCTTATACTTGGCTTACACTCTAAAAAAAAAAGGTTCTATATGGCACCAAAAATGGTTCTTGGCTCGTAATCATAGGGGAACCTTTTTAAGTGCTATATAGCACCAGTTTTGGTGCTTCAGCGGTTCTTCAGAGGTTCTTCACCGGTTCTTTGACTAAGGTGCTATATAGCACCGCTAACTAAGGTGCTATATAGCACCGCTACCATATACAGAACATATTAAGATATGATGCTATATAGCACCAAAAGTGGTTCCCCTATGATTACGACGAAGAACCATTTTTGGTGCCGTATAGAACCTTTTTTTTTTTTTTTTTGAGTGTATAGTGGCTATAATTAACTGGATTTACAGATGTCATTTCACTTTTGAAAAGTGTTTTCTCCAACATTGCAACATTAATCAACTCCTGATGAGCACATTCATTATTATTTGAATTATCCCAGTCATTTAAACATGTATTATGTGTTTGGAAGACTTTTTTTTTTTACAAACACATTATAATTTTTATTATTTTAAAATGTATTTTAATTTTACATTTTTATGAGTTAATTATTAGCTTTTCATTAAACCCACAAACCCCCTGCAGTTCCTTAAACCCCTGTCCGGAAACCCCTGATATAATAATGTTTAATGCACATCATGTTGTTGACAAAGAATGGAATATGTATTTTTATATCAATATATTTTTATGTCGATATGATGTAATATTACCCTATTCCATTCAATGTGATTAACTAGTTAAAGTAATCTAAAAGCAATCAAAAAGTAGTTTTATATTATATTAATGTGTAATGTAATGGATTACGCTACTAACTTTGTCATGTAATTTGGAATCAGTAACCGATTTGTACAATTTGTAATCTTCCCAGCACTGACCTCTAAGAGATTCATAGTAGTAAGAAGTTCATAGTTCATAGTAGTATATGGTATATACATTTATTTTGTTATAATTTTTGATTAGAGTGGAAATCCAAAATGTTAACGGTAACACTTTACAATAAGGTCTCACTCGTTAATATTAGTTATTGAATTAACTAACATGAACTAACCATGAGCAGTACATTTGTTACTGTATTTGTTCATCTTTGTTAACGTTAGTTAATAAAAATACAGCTGTTCATGGTTTGTTCATGTTAGTTCACCGTGCATTAACTAATGTTAACAAGATTTTAATAATGTATTAGTAATTGTTGAAATTAACATTAACAAAGATAAATAAATGCTTTATAAGTGCAGTTTATTGTTCATGTTAACTAATGCTGTTATCTAATGAACCTTATTGTAAAGTGTTATACATGTTAACTTGACTGACTTCTTCATGTCCACTTTAAGGGTACATATTCCTACTCAAAGATACTAATATGCACCTTTTAGGGGTAGATAAGGGGGGAAAAAATGTTTTTAAAGGCATTGCCCTGCAGTGACAAACTGTGGTAGGCTACGCCTGAAGGTATCGGAGAATCGGAGTAACCTAATGCTTTAGTCCGTAAGCACGTATAGCCCACTATAAATCTCTCAAAAGCACCCTGAAGAGCTTTCTGTCTTCCGTATCCTAGCACCAGGATGTCTTAATATATGGGCAAAGAGTTGAGTGATTCTGTGGATTTGTGATTCTAACAATCTGTGATTTGTTCATTGTCTTTCAACTTTATTTCCACTGTTTTCACTGAACAACTTGTATTTTGTAAATTACAATTTTGCTTTTGATGGCTGCAACACACCTAAGAGAATACTAATGGGTTTTTGCATGTTTTTTAAGTAATGTTTTAAAAGCTACAATCTAAAAAAAAGGTTCTATATGGCACCAAAAATGGTTCTTTGTCGTAATCATAGAGGAACCACTTTTGGTGCCATATAGAACCTTTTTTTTTTTTAGAGTGTATTACAACAATGAAAATATGGCATGTTTTTGAAAATTATGAAATTATGAGATCAAGATTTTATTACATTTTGAGGAAATTATTACATTATTACATATTACATTATGAGTTGCTACAATACTAATACAATAATAAAAAAAAGATTCTACATAAGTGTCACATACATGTCTGTTAAATTAAGAAATGTAATATTTTTATTTGAAAAAAATCAGGAACTATTTAATCTACAAAATAAATTAAAATCTGTTCAAATGCACAAGTCTCAGTTTCATTGGAACAAATAAATAAATAAATTCTAGCATAAACATGCTAGTCATTTTAGGAAGTTTTGGCCCATACACATGTACAGCCCACAATTACTCTCTCAAAAGTTGCCCTGAAGCACTTCTTGTCCTTTGAATCCTGTTTCAGCACCAGGATGTCCTGATATATGGGTAGAGAGTTCAGTCTCTCATCCACACCAGTAGGAAGGGTGCAATATTCTGAATTGCACTGGGCTTCAAAGATGACCTGTGGTATTCTGTCGTGTGAAATCTTTGGTCTAAAAACAGAGAAAACAAGTGGTAATTTCACTGAGGCAAAACCCACAGACCTAACCAAGACCTGCTTTACATGATGTTTCACATTGACGTCACATGGCCTTCTGTACCTTAAAATGCTTTCACTTTATATTACATAGTTGCTATGAGAGCTTAATGTTAACATCCCAAACATGGAAATAAATGCATGATACATTATCAAACTTTGTGCGTCTCATGAATTGCAAATCGTTCTCATTAAACGTTACCTTTCTGAAAAAAATATCAGCCTTGCAACTCATTCTCTCTCCCAAGGCGTCAAAATCTGAAGCATGGTCAAGTACCTTCCGCCTGCAGGCGCAAATACGACTACACAATTTATTCAAAAAGTACAAATATTTGTAATGTTCCAGAGGCCAAACGATTGATTTGTGTGAAGAAAATCCCCAAAGCGATCAACCTCCATCCGCCGAAGATCATGCACACATTCAAATTTAAAAAATTGCCGCCCGAAGAAACGTTACGTCAGATTTCATAGTGAAATTGCATTGGCTGTCGTATGTCTCGTGACCAATTGCGTCATTACGTCAGCATTGATTGTAAATTGTCATTGGCTCTTGTGTGTCTTGTGACCGATTGCGTCATGCTAAAGAGTCGTGTGTGTCATTTGATTGAGATATGAATGAGTGTGTTCATGGATGGCGGGATCATTATTTCAGCGATTAAAACATTAAGATCAACTCTGTTCTTTACATGAAGATATCTTATGACTTCAGAAGACTTGGAATGCAACATGAGTTAATATTTTCATACTGTTTTGGTCAGTTTTTGCAATAAATACCTGTGACTGTACTTTTATTTGCCTGTTGCATGTTTTATATTGTTTTAGAAGTGGGTAGGTTTAAGGTAGGAGTGGGGTTAGTTGCTCCAAAATATCAAAGTAGCCTATAAATATTCATAAAATCATGTCTACTTTTACAAATGCAAAGAATTAAACGCGTCTTGATCTGACGCATTGGGTAAACAACTGAAATCTATGAAGTACCCTTTGTGTTGATATAGTGATGCCTAGGGGTACCTTTAGTGTCTTTATTGTGACACAAAAGGCACTTGACCATGCTTTGAATTTTGATGCCCTGAGAGTGAGAATGGGTTGAGCCTAAGCTGGTCTAGCTGGTGTTTCAGCCTGGTCATAGTTGGTTTTGACCACTTCTTTAGATGGTAAGGCTGGAAGCTCAGTTGACCAACCAGCTAAAACAAATTGAACTCCAGCTAGGTCAGGCTGGGAGACCAGCTTGAGCATCTTAAACCAGTTACATCCAGCCTAAACCAGCTAAGACCAGTCAAACAGCTTAGGCTGATTTGAGCTGTTTTATCAACAGGGTAAACGGAGATCTACATCATTCTGTAACTATAAATCATTTTGGTGAAAGTATCATTTGACTCTGTGACTTACATCCAGGTCCATGCAGATAGTGAGCGGTTGTGGGTGTTGCCATTTCCCACCATGTCCCCTGAAGGAGAGCCATAAAAGTCATCGGAAATCGTCAAACCAGTGTCACACATTCGTTTCTGCTTTTGTTTGGCAAACGTGAGGCTCGCCAGTGCACAGAGTAAAACCTGAGAAAAAGATAATTATCTGGTATTATATTTCATTCAAATTCATCCATAAAGACAATTTGCCGATAATAGCAAAGGCTCAAACCATTGTTTATGTTTAGGCCTCTTTTTTGTCACAACATATTACATTTAACTTAATCTAAAAAGTTTTAGGATTGTTGTAAACAAACCAATAGTGTTAGCATTAGGCTAGCAAATAGAATTGCGCAAAAAAACAATGCTCGGTTTGGTTGTCTCACCATGTATTTAGCGTTGAAGAAGCTCAGAAACATCTTTAATGCCCTCTTCTTATTCTCGTTCACAGTGAAAATGTTTCTCGTTCACCCCATCTATTTATGCAATGCTCGCTCATGATTGCATAGATAATATGGCCTACCTCTGACCTGGATTCCTTCATCAGATCAATTGATAGATGAGGGGTACTTTGTTTAGACCTACATTTGCCACTCATTGCCAGTAATCTGACTTAAGGACTAAAGATCGGTCTGTGTTGGCAAGGTTGCTGATCAATTTCACCGAATTTTGGTTGGAAAAAAATTATGAATCATAAAAATCAGGCTTTTGGGGTGAGTTATCAAGATTTTGGATTCGGTTTAAGTCATGTTTCGGAAACTCTATTTGGGCGTATTTGGTCTGTTTACGTTTTATGCATGGATAATATTGGGAAACTTTTATTGAACACCTTGCAGAGTTCATGGGGGAAATTTTATACCAGTTTAATACACTTGAATGAACTTGAATGTCTTTATCAGTGAGGTTTTTCATTCATCGTGGCACTAGAAGAAAAGGTTCTATTTAGAACCTTAAAGGGTTCTGTCAGATGCTTATATAATATTCATGGAATCATTTTATGGATTGAATTAATTAATTTAGTTTTAAGTCCTTTTTAACTTTAATTTAATCTTATGACTTAAACATAGCTCTGAAACTACTTTATCGCTAGAAAAAAGTAACCCATTAAACATGAAAGTATTATGCAATCATTTAAGACATTTCTTCTTATAGATTAGATTAGATTAGATTAGATTAGATTCAACTTTATTGTCATTACACAAGTACAAGTACAAGGCAACGAAATGCAGTTTAGGTCTAACCAGAAGTGCAATAGCAGCAAGTGCAGGATATACAGTGGTTGCGTAAGTGCAGGACATGGAAATGTACTGAATATATATAAATATGTATAAATAGAGAGATGGTTATTACTATAAACAGAACTGAATTTACAGGTGAATATGTACAGTGAATAAATATACAGATGGCTATTACTATAAACAGAATTTACAGGTGAATATGTACTATGAATATAATATACAGATGGCTATAACTTTAAACAGAATTTTACAGTTAGAGGAGTACAATAATATGTTAGGCAAGATGAGGAATAGCAGTGGATTAAGGTAGTGCAATAAATTATGGACAGAGCTTTCCGAAAAAAAGTGTAGAAGTGCAGTGGAAAGTGGTTGCATATTGCAATTAGAAGTACGGTGCAAAATGCAAATGTAAACATTAGGTACTATAAATACAGTCTGCAGTGCAAATGAGCATAATCCAGTTAAGATATGGTGGTGCAAAATGCATAAGTAAACAGTTGTTACTGTAATAAACAGTCGGTAGTGCAAATAACAAAGTGAAGGCAGATGTGAGGTAGGAGAGTTAGCAGTTTATGAGGGAAGTGGATCAACGGGGGTTTGAGCTCAGCAGAGAGACAGCTCTGGGGAAAAAACTGTTCTTTAGTCTGCTGGTCCTGGTCCGGAGGATCCTGAAACGCCTGCCAGAGGGCAGGAGAGAAAACAGTCTGTGGGCTGGGTGAGAGGAGTCCTTGAGGATGCTGCGAGCTCAATGCAGACAGCGTTTCCTCTGGATGTGCTCGATGGCAGGTAGTGGAGTCCCTGTGATGCGCTGGGCAGTTTTCATTACCCGCTGCAGTGCCTTGCGCTCCGCAACAGAGCAGCTCCCAAACCATACTGCGACACAGTTGGTCAGGATGCTTTCTATTGCGCAGCGGTAGAAGTTCACCAGGATAGCCGAGGAGAGCTGATTCTTCCTCAGTGTCCTCAGGAAGAAGAGGCGCTGGTGAGCCTTCTTGACCAGGCTGGAGGTGTTGGTCGTCCACGACATGTCCGCCGAGATGTGGATCCCCAGGAACTTGAAAGTGGAGACACGCTCAACACCCTTTCCATTGATGTGGATGGTGTTGTGTGT
Organism: Romanogobio albipinnatus; assembly: GCA_023566225.1. Lineage (NCBI taxonomy): Eukaryota > Metazoa > Chordata > Actinopteri > Cypriniformes > Gobionidae > Romanogobio > Romanogobio albipinnatus. The sequence continues at coordinate 18,333,439 of CM042249.1, read as the reverse complement.
GCATCTTGACTCTTTCCTGAAGTCCACGATGAGCTCCTTCGTTTTGGTGGTGTTGAGGAGCAGGTTATTATCAGCGCACCATGTGGCCAGGTGCTGGATCTCTTCCCTGTAGGCAGTCTCATCGTTGTTGCTGATGAGACCAATCACCGTAGTGTCGTCAGCAAACTTGACGATGGAATTAGATCCATACACAGGCTTGCAGTCGGAGGTGAAGAGGGAGTAGAGAAACGGACTTAGCACACAGCCCTGTGGTACGCCAGTGTTGAGTGTGATGGATGTGGAGCAGGTGGATCCTGATCGAACATTCTGGGGTCTGTCAGTTAGGAAGTCCAAAATCCAGTTACACATTGAAGTGTTGATGCCCAGGTCTCCAAGTTTGGCTATTAACTTGGATGGTATGACAGTGTTGAATGCTGAGCTGAAGTCAACAAACAGCATGCGTGCATAAGTGTTCTTATGGTCCAGATGGGTGAGCACAGAGTGCAGTGCCATGGAAACTGCATCCTCTGTGCTCCTATTGCTGCGATAGGCAAACTGGTGTGAGCAGGGCCGGATTAACAATTTCCTGTGCCCTGGGCAACAAGACTCAAGGGCCCCTCATTGCCCCTGCCCCTGCCCCAAAGCAACCATCGCAAAGTCGCTATCACCAAGAGCATATAGCCTATACCTATAACAAATCAGGCTTCTGCAATGCTCAGTGGAGATTTATGTAATAGCCTCAGCATAAAGTGCATTCAAGAGACAGAATAGATGCACACATGTTTAACATAACTTTTTACAATGAATCTTTCACAGAACTTGGTGGCTACAGAGTAATTATTAAATGTTTCAATATAGCCAATCAATTATATTTAGACTGCAACAGTGAAATAAAGCAGACAGCTAGGGAAGCCTTAACTTAAAAAAACTTAGATTATTTCTAAAATGCTACAATGTGAAATTATGGCTATTTTTTATTCTTTTTAATTTTCTTTTAGTGCTCCCGCTTAAATTTCAGACAGTGTTGCCAGATTGGGTCAACGATTTCCAGCCCAAAAGCTCACTAAAACCCGCCCAATCCAGGAAAAAAAACGTCCAAAATTTGAACTGCCAAAATAATGTGATTAAATTTTATTGCCATTTTAATCAAGGTTGGTTAGCACCATTTATCTCCTTAAAAAAAATAATGATGTCAAAATAAAATAAAAAATAATACATTTCCCAGGAAAATGGATCAAAACAGGGCATTCAAATACAGTCATGCATGACTAAAATGTCCAAGTGGAAACTGTCAAAATCACGAAATTAACTAATGATTTTAACCCATGGAAAAACACATGCATCATTTTCAAATGTCAATTTAAGTACAAAAAGTGCCCAATATAATCGGAATAAACAATGTAATTAGCAGGCATTACACACACATTACTGCACACACCACAGACAAAATGTGTCATTCACTGATACTGTACGATAGTCCTACAACTAAAAATTAACAACAAGAATGCGTTTTCCTTTGAGTTATGCTTTAACTTCAGACAGAACTACAGTAACGTTATGTCTTTCGTGAAGTACATATTTGTGGAACATAACGCAGAACTTAAAGGGGCACTTCAGCGCTGGGAAAGATGAGTGTGTATTTAAACTGTGTCATTTATCTAGTAGAAATTTGAAATTTGGTGCCTTCTAGACTAAGAAAAGAAAAAAAAATTGTCTCATGTGGATGAAAGACAACAACTCCCAGAATGCACTTGCTTGGCTGCCCTACGAGGCCACTCCCAAAGCCACGGCTATTGATTATCACTTGCCCACCGACCCACCGTCGTTTTGATATTCACAGTAATAAAACCATTTCGTTCAGTTAGAGAATAGACATTACAATGAAAAACTGAACGTGTCTTTTCAATAAAGTGCGAGTGAGCCGAACGAAAGTCACAGACGCAGCAGGAGTCTAGCTCCTGTAGTCTCTGGCCAAAAATCCTCCAACGATGCAAAATGATGATATTTGCGTCATTGGAGGATTTTTTCCAGAAATAAAATGCATAATTCTCGTCTCAGGGGGATATGAGGGGGACAAGTACAATAATTTGAATATACTACCGGGTTTCTACTGATACAAAGCTTAATGCTAAATCACTGAAGTTACCCTTTAACACAGTCAAAATGGATTAATCGTTGATTCAAACCTCTTTCAGCAGCTGTTGGGACGAGTAGAGCGCAGTCTAGACGGTTTAAAAGGTGCAGATGTCCTGATCAGGCCAGTGTGCTCGCGATGATGGACAGGAGTCATATATTCAGTTTCAATTCAAGTCATTCAACTATGCTCTTGGAGTTAGTTATATGTAAAGAGTCTTTGAGTCACAGGTGTAATCCACGTTTTGAGAGTTGGTTCACTCTCCCACCACTCATTAATGTAGATAACTTATAACTGTATATTTATGCCACTTTGGCATAGCGGTCATTTGATATCCAGCTACAATTTCGCACTGAAAACCTGTCATAAATGAGCGCGACTCCCTGCAGATCACTGATTGGCTGAAAGCGCGTGCTCGTCGTCGGCGTCAACACCAACGCCAGCTGACTCTAGCCAGTATGTGTCATGATGACTGATTTTATGGAGTACATGCACACTTGAGTTTGTTATTAACCAATTAGACTATTCAATTTAGATGTTTGAAAACCGCCAAACTGACCCCAAACAAGCCCAAATTTTATCCACCCACCAAAACCTGTTTTTAACCGCAAAAATCAAATTCAAAACCGCTCAATCTGGCAACACTGAGAGCGTCAAGTCACGTGATTCGACCTGACAGCTCGTCCTCGCTCGCTGCGCAGCAGCGCAGGAAGCTACAGACACTGTTTTTTGACGTGATTTAACATAATATTTTGATCTAAATATCTGCATATAATTAGGAAAGTGAGGACTGCGTTTATAACGTGATCTAACATAATATTTGACAGTGCCCAGGGCCCCTTATATGTCCTGTGCCCCTGGGCAAGTGACCAGTTGCCCTAATGGTTAATCCGGCCCTGGGTGTGAGTCCAATGTGGATGGTAGAGAGTCTTTTAGGTGTTCCAGGACCAGCCGCTCAAAGCACTTCATAATGATGGGTGTGAGTGCTACAGGGCGGTAGTCATTAGGGCACCTCGGGCTAGAATGTTTCGGCACTGGCACAATGGAAGTGCGTTTAAAGCATGATGGTACAGCTGCTTGGGCAAGAGACAGGTTAAAAATGTCTGTAAAAACCCCAGCGAGCTGCTCCGCACATGCCCTGAGAACACGTCCAGGGATGTTGTCTGGTCCAGCAGCCTTGTGTGCGCTGATCCGGCTCAGTGCCTTGCAGACATCTGTGGAGGAGAGTGTGATTGGTGGGTGGTCAGCTGAGGGTTTGAGCTTGGTGGCAGTTTCTTTGTTGTCTCTTTCAAAACGAGCATAAAAGTAATTTAGCTCGTTCGGGAAGTTGACATCAGTGGCTGCGGGGGTGGACCGGGTGGGTTTGTAATCACTGATGGCTAGGGTTGGGCATCGTTTTGATTTGAACGATTCTGATTCCGATTCCGATTCTTAGTTTCGATTCCGGTTCTTTTCGATTCTCGATTCCGATTCTTTGAGGGGTGGAGTCACAACATGTCACAGGCTCATTTCACAGAGGAAAATTGTATTTTGATTCAATAATGAGTTTTAGTTTTGGGACTTTCTCCGCTGGCATTTTCACTTGCTTTGCTGCAAAGGTGAATGGAGTTTCACACCGAGTCCCGGTTTAACAATAGCATTAACAGCAGTCATATTAGGACTGCTACTAGCGTGGGCAATTTGCGTATAGCTACATTTATCTACGAGGGGGAAAAATCATTTCAGTAACGTTGTTGTTCACCACAATTCGCAATTTGGTCAAGGGCTTTGTTATTACACTACAATCACTTACCTGATTATGACAAGGTGGGATAATTAGTTCACCCTGAAATGAAAATGAAGCCATCTTTTACTCACCCAGCTGTTGTTCAAATGCGCGTGTTCCTGTGTGCGCACTCTAAGCCGCAGTAGCCTCGTGCAATATTATCATGACAACCGGTACACAATATTCACTTAAGGAGGTTATATTATTAGTATTATTTCTTATCATATACGTTATAGAAAAGACGAGAATTGCGTTTTTTTCTATTGAGCTTGATTTCTCAAAATGGTTATGTGTGTGTGTGTGTGTGTGTGTGCTTATCGTGGGTGCAATGACAACAGTGCGAGTTATTATAGTAGGCATGAGCGCTGGCGGCTGCTGACGGCTCATAGTGCACACAGAGGAGCGCGCTCAGAATAACGGCCGAGCTCAGTGTTTTGACTGAATAATACGGTTTCTTTCTGGCAAAACCTTATAGTGTGCCCCCTGAACACTTTCCATATGGCGCGTGTCTCCCTGTATCGTTGCGTGATACATTTGTTTGTTTTGTGTAATGTTTTAGCTGATCGCCATTCACTGCCATAGGAGCGCGTGCAGGAACAGTATTTTAAATGTCATAGGACATAGGGCACTGGGACAACATCAGGGTAAGTAAAAGAAGGCTTTATTTTCATTTCAGGGTGAACTATCCCTTTAATAACGTTGGTTAGCGCAGGGTTGCCCGAGGAGGACTGACCTGCGCAGCATTTCAAACACGCTACACTCATATTTGTAGTGCATCCTCCCGTGCAAGAAATAAGTTTGTCATATGTGTTGCACTGTGCCGACCCAGGCTTTTTAAAAAAAAAAGTGAAATAAAACCACACTTTTGAGCGACGCTTACCGTGCTCCATGGCTGCAACAGAACAAACGGGCGCGGCAAGCACTTCCGAAAACTTGCGCGTTTGGAACCGATGATCAGAATCGAAAACAAAATTTCTAAACGATTCCAATGGCATCGTTATTTTTTAAACGGTTCCAAGTTGGAACCGGTTCTCGATGCCCAACCCTACTGATGGCCTGAATGCCCTGCCACATGCGTCGAGGGTCAAAGTTGGAAAAGTGTCCCTCTATCTTTAGCTTGGCAGTGCTTGGCCTTTTTGATGCCCCTCTTCAGGTTTGGTCTGGATGTGCTGTAGGCTTGTGCATCACCTGATCTGAAGGCAGTATTGCGTGACTTCAGCAGGAGTCGCACTTCCCTGTTCATCCAAGGCTTCTGATTTGGGTATGTGGTGATCTGTTTCTGGGTTGTAACACTGTCAATGGTGGTATTGATATGATCCAATACAGAGGAGGTGAATGAGTCAATGTCCGTGTGAGTGCCACTGGTGGCTTGAGAAGCAAACATACTCCAGTCTGTGTTTAGAAACCTTTCCTGGAGTGTGGAATCTGCCCCCGCAGGCCACACCTTGATGGTCTTCACTGATGGCTTCACACGGTTGATGAGGGGTGCATATTTCGGGGTGAGAAACAAAGAGAGGTGGTCTGACTGTCCCAGGTGGGGGAGGGGTGTTGTAACGTAAGCTTCAGCCATGTTTGTGTAAACATGGTCTAAGGTTTTGTTACATCTGGTGTGGCAGGAAACATGCTGGTGAAACTTGGGTAGCACTGACTTTAAGTTTGAGTGATTAAAGTCACCTGCAACAATAAACGCAGCTTCCGGGTGATCAGTCTGTTGTTTACTGATGGCTGCGTGAAGTTCTTTCATAGCAAGCTTAGCATCAGCATCCGGGGGAATATAGACTGCAGTGATAATGGTGGAAGTGAACTCCCGCGGTAGATAAAACGGTCTACATTTAACCATGAGAAACTCCAGGTTAGCTGAACAATGACTCCCAACAATAGCAGAGTTTGTGCACCAAGCTTTGTTAATATAAATGCACAATCCACCGCCTCTGGTCTTACCGGAGCCATGTAACGTTCTATCCGCCCGGAATGTGTGGCGTCCCGCTAGCTCAATAGCGGTGTCCGGAATTCCGCTGTTTAACCAGGTTTCCGTGAAGATTAGGATATATACAGTAGAATCTTTTTTACATAAAGCGTTCTATAAAATTGAGTCAAGAACCCTAGTGTTCTAAATAGAACTCCATTGAACTTGTCTAAGTGAATAATAATAAAAAGCAACTCATCTTCATCATTGTGATGAAGGCTTTCTATAGTCATTTTAATGTGCCAAATGGATAAATTACCATTTTTCTTGACGGTTATATGAAATGTCCAGTTTCTGTCAAATAAACTTCTTCCAGACAGAATTTTGACTGATAATGAACATGAATTTCTTGCTTTCTAATGTAGTGACAAAGCATACAGTTGCTTAGAAGACCAGCAATACCTTTTGAATGCTTGTATCCCGCAAGACAGCTTAGACATATGGCTTTGATTTTATGATTTTATATGAAATAAAAAATATTTAGACTGTTTTCCGAGATGGCTCCTGTCTGTATACGCGTAATGTACTGTCTTTATAAAGTATCTTCTTATTAAACTGTTTGTACACTTACAAAGTTCTCAATGCTTCGGTTTGCATGTAGGGACCATAATGCTACCGTGTTAGTGTGAGGCTATTTTGAGCCTTGTTAGTGGTATTAACTAGCGATTTAATTTTACTTATTCTGTGCCCCATATAGCGTTATAAGTTAATCTGTTTTTAGAGATAAAACTCTTGACATTCGATTTTCATGAAAACGCATCCTCGGTAACCATGTGTTAATTACCCCTAGGTTCATTTTTCACCGGAGTTGTCCTTTAACCGAAAGGGGTCTTTTAAGACAGCTAGAACACTTTTCGGACCACCTCCACTAGAAAGACCTTGTCGGTCGACATCTAAGTTTTACTGACATGTGTATGCTGGTTTGTGCTCTCGACAAAATGAAACCTTTTATATGGGGAAAAGCAGAATATAACTGCAGGCTGTAAACTGAATGCTACATAATTACTTTTACTCACTTAAAGCTATACTCTCATTTGATTCAGATTCATGAATGAATGTGCCAATGTATCTGTACATTCTTTGTAACTGAGTCATTGCAAATAAGCAGAAAAAAATGAAGCAGTGCACTCTTTATCAATTTTATGTCAAATATCAATAACAAAAGTTGATTATCTATGGTGATGGACCATTATCAAGCCATTTGCCGACTCAAGAGTCTTTCGGGAAATTCCGTCGTACCGAAACCATTACAAAATGTTACATCATGCTTATTTCATACATATGCTGTGGTAGGCTGGTATACTGATGCATGATAGATTAACCAAAGTGAGAAGTGTTCTTGATAGATTGCTTTCACTGATACAGTGTCCGTGCGGTGAGAGCAACAGCATCTACAGTGCAAACTACGGCCTATTTTCACCACCCACATAACCGTTCACATTTAGTTGCAAAGACAGCTCTTTTTTTTGGTCAGTATTCTGAATTTGGTTTATTCTTGCTTTTTCTCTTATTATCTGTCATTTTATTATGTATAATACAAGTTTGTTTGGAAAAGTATGTCTTAAAATCAACATTTATAGAATTTTTTTTTTTTTTAGAATAATTAAGCAACCAATCAAAAATTATAAAGCAACAATTTGCATAGTCGGTATGTTTTGTCCATTAATGGACAGTATTATTATCATGTGTGCCCTGTGTCTAAACCCAGAGTTATGTCACAGTTATGCCTTCTTATTTGATGTGGCTGAACCCAGAGCGGGAATCCTCTCATGTGTAGGTTTTTAGTTTTTTTTTTTGTTTTTTTTTACCTACTTTCAAACTGACTGATGACATACCATTCGCACAGCAAGCGGAAGCTACTCAGCAAATCACTGACCTCATTTTGCCATTCTGTTTTAGATGAAAGGAAATAATAGCTTCCTGTAATGAAGATCCTTTGTGACAGTATCAGTTGGCCCATGAATGTCTAATTTCACCACAATTCAATATATTATTTGATTTCCGCTTACTGAGTGGGCAAAATAAAACCATGAGCATGACCACCGTGACGACAAATGAGGATATAACCATTTTAGACAATTTAACAATTACAATTTAGAATCACCATTCAAGTCAAAGCAATATGAAACTTTAAGTGCACACCAATTTAAGTGTAATATATAATTAATTCAAACTTTTTTCTGATTAATCATTTGATTACTTATTCGAAATGTGAGCGTATGATTAAAATAAGAAAAATATCTGCCAGTTTGCACTGTAAACCCTAACGCTCAAAATAATTAATTGGTTTGAGTAGGACAAACTTAAATTAAACGAATTAGTTCAGTCAAATTAACTTTTATGAGTATTTAGCACTTTCTTTTTTTTTCCCAAGTTCACAGAACTGATATATTTTAAGTAAACTGAACTGAGTTTTATGAAATGATTTCTTTTAATTTAGATTAACTTAAGTTTAACTGAAACTGGCCTGGGATTTCCATTTCCCAGCATGCTTTTCCCATGGCACTCGAAAGAGAGAGAGAGTAAATGCTAAAATAAAGTGTTATAATGTGGTTGTTGTTTTTTTGTGCAAGATTAATGGTAAGGGAGATTTAGTGATTACTGTTTTGTTATGCTAATGTGAACGAGTTTCTGTTAATGTGGGTTTTTGGAGAGTTACCATCATTGTGACAAGTGGTGCATGCGGCTTGGTTTGAGAGCAAGTATGTTAAATGCTTTATAATGCTGCACTCATTCAGCAAGTGCTATACCATACTATTACTATTACTAAGTTAGTACTTCCTGAATTAGCCTGTTATAGATAACTAAGTTTAGGCCTACTAATAAAAATGTTCACATTGAGGTCACATTTAAATTTTAAGTTAAATGTAATATACTCATTTATGTACTCAAACATTTCAAGTTAAGAACCAAATCTTTCAGTAAACAAGACTTTATATCTGAAGTTGTTTTGCTTCTCAAGTAAATGTATCTTGATTTAAAGAGAGTTCACCAAAAAAACCCAAAAACAAATCTGTCATACTCACCCTCAACTTGTTCCAAATCTGTATGTTTTTCTTTCTTCTGCTGAACACAAAAGAAGATATTTTAAATAATAATATGGATAACCAACATTTGACATATGGTAGCCATTGACTTCCATAGAATGAAAAGTAGCGTACTTAGTTTTTGGTATACTTAGTAAACGTTTAAGATAAAACGTTAACTGTAAAACGTGATCAGTTGACTTAACTTTGAAGTGAGGTAATCAGTTGTCTTAAAATTATCAATACACTTCAAGGCAATTCCACATACAGTGAGGAAAATAAGTATTTGAACACCCTGCTATTTTGCAAGTTCTCCCACTTGGAAATCATGGAGGGGTCTGAAATTGTCATCGTAGGTGCATGTCCACTGTGAGAGACATAATCCAGAAATCACAATATATGATTTTATAACTATTTATTTGTATGATACTGCTGCAAATAATTATTTGAACACCTGACAAAATCAATGTTAATATTTGGTACAGTAGCCTTTGTTTGCAATTACAGAGGTCAAACGTTTCCTGTAGTTTTTCACCAGGTTTGCACACACTGCAGGAGGGATTTTGGCCCACTCCTCCACACAGATCTTCTCTAGATCAGTCAGGTTTCTGGCCTGTCGCTGAGAAACACGGAGTTTGAGCTCCCTCTAAAGATTCTCTATTGGGTTTAGGTCTGGAGACTGGCTAGGCCACGCCAGAACCTTGATATGCTTCTTACAGAGCCACTCCTTGGTTATCCTGGCTGTGTGCTTCGGGTCATTGTCATGTTGGAAAACCCAGCCTCGACCCATCTTCAATGCTCTAACCGAGGAAAGGAGGTTGTTCCCCAAAATCTCGCAATACATGGCCCCGGTCATCCTCTCCTTAATACAGTGCAGTCGCCCTGTCCCATGTGCAGAAAAACAATCCCCCAAGCATGATGCTACCACCCCCATGCTTCACAGTAGGGATGGTGTTCTTGGGATGGTACTCATCATTCTTCTTCCTCCAAACACGTTTAGTGGAATTATGACCAAAAAGTTCTATTTTGGTCTCATCTGACCACATGACTTTCTCCCATGACTCCTCTGGATCATGCAAATGGTCATTGGCAAACTTAAGATGGGCCTTGACATGTGCTGGTTTAAGCAGGGGAACCTTCCATGCCATGCATGATTTCAAACCATGACGTCTTAGTGTATTACCAACAGTAACCTTGGAAACGGTGGTCCCAGCTCTTTTCAGGTCATTGACCAGCTCCTCCCGTGTAGTTCTGGGCTGATTTCTCACCTTTCTTAGAATCATTGAGACCCCACGAGGTGAGATCTTGCATGGAGCCCCAGTCCGAGGGAGATTGACAGTCATGTTTAGCTTCTTCCATTTTCTAATGATTGCTCCAAAAGTCACCAAGCTGCTTGGCAATTTCCCCGTAGCCCTTTCCAGCCTTGTGGAGGTGTACAATTTTGTCTCTAGTGTCTTTGGACAGCTCTTTGGTCTTGGCCATGTTAGTAGTTGGATTCTTACTGATTGTATGGGGTGGACAGGTGTCTTTATGCAGCTAACGACCTCAAACAGGTGCATCTAATTTAGGATGATAAATGGAGTGAAGGTGGACATTTTAAAGGCAGACTAACAGGTCTTTGAGGGTCAGAATTCTAGCTGATAGACAGGTGTTCAAATACTTATTTGCAGCTGTATCATCCAAATAAATAGTTAAAAAATCATATATTGTGATTTCTGGATTTTTTTTTTTAGATTATGTCTCTCACAGTGGACATGCACCTACGATGACAATTTCAGACCCCTCCATGATTTCCAAGTGGGAGAACTTGCAAAATAGCAGGGTGTTCAAATACTTATTTTCCTCACTGTAACTTAATTTGACCAATTACGCATGAAGTTTATTTACTTACTTTTAAAGCAACGGGTTTCCTCACTTTTTTAAGTCAACTGATCACTTGTTACAGTGAAGTCGACATGAACTTGCAAAGTTACTTATAGTTAGTAGAATGTATGCTGGGGGAGCATCAAAATAAAAGTGTTAGCAGATATTAAGCAGATAATAATGCTCTAATGATAATTAGTTGACATAGTTGCAATGTTACTAAGTTAGTCAACAGAATGTCAAAAGGGAACCATTAAAATATGTTACCTAGAAAAACATACAGGTTTGGAACATCATGAGAGTGCGTAAATGATGACAGAATTTAACATTTTGGGTGAGCTATCCCTTTATTAAATTTTCGATATTTGTACTGGAAAATGAGACACAAATAATTTTTTTGCAGTGTAGTTTTCATCATAACTAATGGCAACGCCAACTCAAAAATGTAAAAGATTACTGAAAATATGCACACTAATAGAAATCTTCACATTATAATCCAGAGTAGGAATGTTGAAATAATCATGAAAATCATGTAACCAATACATTGCGTGTAAACTGGAGTTAGTGATGAAGCTCTTTTAAAGAGTCTCCAAATTTGTGGTCTTATATGGGTCACTACGAAAGCCCCTGTTCCTGGACGTTGAGTAACTGAAATCCTTTTCATGAGTATGAAAGTAGGAGAAGCAAGAAGTAGGTCAGAGGCCTGCGTCACATTTCCAACGGTTCAATGGCCTATGATGAACATACAGAGGGAATTCATATTTTGTCATATCGTTTCAAACCTGTGTGACCTTTTTTTTTTCTTTAGTGGAATGTAAAAGAAGATTTGATCCCACTTTATATTAAGTGTCCTTAACTTAAATTACACTGTTGACCCTTTCCTTACACCTCAACCCACCCTTAAACCTACCCATACCACCAAACAAGTCCCTAACTTTACCCGTATCCCACCTCAGTAGCAGAAAAAGTGTTTTGCAATACAATATGAACACTATAAGTACATTGTACTTGTTTATTTATTTAAGTACATAGCAGTTAATGACACTTGATATTAAGTGGGGCCGAAGGTTTCTTTGTCTTTCAATGAACGCCAATGGGTCAATGTTGTTTGGACCCCAACGTTCTTCAAAATATCCTCTTTTGTGTTCCACAGATGAAATAAAATCATACAGGTTTGAAACAACATGTCTGAATTTTCCCTTTAAAATCATAAAATGATATACTTATAAGCCGCAAACAACATCCATTATCTATGCCCACAACAAAAACATTGAAAATTGAACATTGCGCTGCCATAATGTTTTGGGGGATTACGTTTATTGTGTTACTGTCAATTGCATACGTGCATCAATTCTGAGTCACATAAAAATGCGGCCCTCTTACCCCCACAATCCTTAGAAATTTCAGAGTAGGAAAGGGTCAGACCACAACCGCATCTGACGCAGTCGTAAACCAGCACCGGTGGGAAATTGTGCATAGGTGAGATGCAAGCCATTACAGACACTGGGGCGGAAGTCTCTGTTTGCAAGCTATGTCAATTGAGGTCACTGGCATTAAAAAAGACAACCTGGGGGCTGACATATAGTGGTCAGAATCATATTCAGCAAGAGATTAATTCAGTATACTAATATGTGCCTTCCGGTTTGAATAAACGTGAGATGTCTGTCAAAGAAAGTAGGTTATGTTAGTAACTTGGTTGCTAAGGTGCACTAAACACAATGTATTCAGACACTGCAGTCATAAAACAAATGATGACTTTCATTGCATTATACAACAAAATACCAAACCAAATGACATTTATTTGAAACAAAAAGATGAGTTCAAAATGTTGGACTCTTGGAACTTGTCCATACATCCACTAAAATTCACCAGTTGGTTTAAATTCATTGGAAAAAATGGCTCAGAAAAGTGACGTCAGTTCTGAGAAAATCTCTTGAAGCATTTGTTTGCAGGTACATATATTATTATCTTATGTAATGTTGGAAAACGGTATATTTTTGGGGGTGGAAATGTGTATACGAGTCCATAAGTACATCATATTTCATATTTTTTCTTTTGTGGAACATAAAAAATCTTACAATGAATGTCAATGGGGTTCTGCTGTGACATCAATGACTTCATACATCCACTAAAATTCACTTTGGCGGTCCAGTTAGTTTAAAGTTAGAGCAAATTTGTTTGCAAATGCTTGTATTGTATCTTATGTAATAAAACATATACAGTATGCTTTTGGATATAAGTGGATCATATTGCTTAAATGCATTGTTCGAAACTCATTTGTCAAAAGAAAAGCATTGTGATATTCGATTGCAGTGTCACAATACTCAAAGTGATTTATGCTGACGCATTAAAAATGACAACATGAAGTACCATCAAAGGGGAGAATTCATCACAGGAAATGCTCCTACACTGCTGCGAATGCACGAACGGGCCTCTCTATATAAACTGCACTTACCACTGCAAATGTAGAACAGCTAGACTTAAGACTGACAGAAGACATCTGAAAAGAAAGGGTCAAAATCTTGAGACAAAAATGAATGCGTTAAACATCCATTTCTTCATGGTGAGTATTGCTGAAAAGTTAGAAGATGACCTTCTAACTATTACTGACACACTTTTTTGTTGCTGAAGTCACACAAAATGAGTGTAACAGTGTCTGTGTTTCTCAGGTGGCTTTTATGATGGGGATCGTTTTGATGTCGTTTAGAGCTGAGGGGGCACCTTCAAAACATCTTCCGAAGAAAGGAAATCCCAGGTCTTCAGAAGAATCGGATCCATCGTCATCATACCGGTTGATATTGGATTCTGAGTTCAAAGCGCCCAAACCGATCCATCCAATAAACAATGACTCCATCTCTCCGTGGACCTACACGTAAGACCTTGCTCTATAAACCCTTAAAACTAGAGGTTCTTAATTGGAATCTATAGTAAAAAAGGTTCTTTTACAGTATAGTCCCAGTCTAGAATGCAGGTTTGAGCTGTTTGAACTGAAAGAAACTTGCACTGACATATCTTAAAAAATGTCAGTGCCATTGTTTTGCCTCAAGTATTTTTTTAAGGCATGTTTATAAAAGCTAATTGAACTAAGGCCTAATCCTGGCTTAAGTCTGTGAAACTGGGCCTTAGAATATTAAAAGCATGGTAAAAACCGGTTCTTTAAAGAACTCTTCGCTGAAAGCTTTATTGGGGAACCCAAAATGCTCTTCTATGGCATGGCTGCAACCCTCATCCCCTTTTGGGACCTTTATTTTCAAGAGCTTCTTTGTTTTTATCATTAGAATGTGACTGTTGCAACCCGCTATCCTAAAATTTCACATGACTCATTTTGTTTCATAGGTTTACGCATGACGAGAACCTGTACCCTTCTAGCATCGCAGAGGCAAAGTGTTCCCTGACTGGATGTTTGATCAATGCCGATGGAAGTGGCGTTGCCGAGGACCAGGATTTGCATTCCAAACCTGTTTACACCCAAATCATGGTCTTGAGGAGAATCCGAGGAGAAAAGCACAACTATTTCTTTAGACTCGAGTACAAAACCATCGCAGTGGGATGCACCTGCGTTCGATCATATGTAGAACGCGTTTAAAATGAGGAATCTAATGGCGTTAGTATTGTAGATGCTTTCTACCAATGTTAAAGTATTACTATTCTAAAACTTAAGGCTTACGACTTAAGACTTTATAATTTATTTATGTTATCACATGTGTACGTGTTCTCAAATGTAGGATATTTATTTATTTCCACTGGATTTTTTTTGTTGCTTTATCTTGATATTAAAACAATTCTGAAGAATCAGATTCATCATCATCATCATACTGATTTTGGATATGAGCTGAAACCCTTATTCGACTTAATCTGTCTAATAATGTAATTTATTAATGTCATTATATATGCGTTTGCAAATGTGGGTTATATATTTATTTTTACTGGATTTTTTTTTGTCAAATAATTATTTATTTATTGCAATAAAAAAATTCTACAATGATTGTTCTGATGGCGTTTTTTTTAAGCATTTCAAAATATTCCAAATCCAAAAATGAGGAAGTCACAAGGACAAAACTATACCAGCAGTCCTTTAATTCCCTCTGCCTCTAAAATATATCACAATTTCTGTACAGAATTATATATAGCCAAATCAGACACCAGCTGATCATGAGGCAAGTGAACATATGTACAGCGGCAAAAGCTTGAGCAGTTTACCAAAAATAGAGCCTTAAAGACAGGACAGAAGACAAACTGACTGCATCCACATGGGCAAAGTACATGAAATCGTCCAGACGTCAGCCAAATATTCATAAACACACAAAGTTACCACTCACATTCACTCGTTTTTTTTGGCACTATTGGCATACAAGCTCGTCACAGAGACAAACACATCTCTGCGTTTCTCAGATTAAGGTAGTAATGATTCCGTCTCAATCTTTGCTGGCCGGCCAGTTCCGTTCGTCTGACAACATGGCCATCGTGCCTCACAATGATATAACAATATCATATAATTGGGTTTCAGAGTCATAATCTCATATGATCCAAGCTAATAAGCTCAGCGTGATAGTGAGTCCTTTGGTGAATGTTCTCCCATATGATCAGCGTGTGTTGTGGGAAGATCTCAAGGCACCTGGAACATAAAGTTCAGAGATATAGCAATTAATATCAGGACAAAAACCACACATCCACACAGCAAATGGCTTTTCACAAGTTTTATAAAGCGCATCACGGCATGCGAGCATTAAAACTTTGATTTTGGCCACATTTGATACACTACACGTCAGGTTTTTTTTTTTTTTCTACTATGAGAAAAGTCATAAATACAATGCAGAACTACAGTGCTAAAAGTACACATCACCTCTTTGAATACACAAACAATGTTACAAACAGCTAATTCACAACATTACAACACAAGTACACATTTTGGTTACTCTGTAGTTTCCATCTGCCTCTTCGTTCATTATATTTATCCTGTCAGTGCATGCAAAGCTACTAATAAAGACTAAAGGGATGAATGACGAAACGTGCATTTTACACAGTTTGGCGGCTAACAAAGCGACAAAACAAAACAAAGCAACTTTTTTGCAGTTTCCAATTGATTTCACATCCATCCTTTTGCTGCAAATATCGCACGATAGGCCTTTAAATCGTTGCCAATTCCAAAGCACAGCCTTTCTTAGCACGACTAGGACATGCTAGGCCTTATTTTGATGTTTTCTTTTAAAAACATCTGGACAAGAAATGCTCTTGGTTGCCAGTCCAGTTAAATGTGTTCCTTGTTTTTCCTCACCTCCTCAGCGTGCTTGTCCTGGAAAAATACAAGACAAAAGGAAGAAAAACGATTAAATAATAGCTCAATCTCAACCATGAAGTGTCTAAGCTTTGAAAAGATCTTCCTAGTGGCACCAAACAGAATTGCAAAAATAATGCCTATTTCCAAACAAGTCCAAAACATTCAGATACTGTAGTCATAGTTAAAGGTGCGCTATGTAACTTTTCCATCCACTAGAGGTCGCCTGTTCAAAACAAAGGCATAGTTTGATGACGCCACGTTGGAGCTGAGCAAGGTCGCTGGAGCGATTGTTAATGAGAAGAGCGGCGAGACTTTTATTATGACACAGTCTCCGGTGGGACTTTTATTATGCGCAACTTCCAGTTTTCCGGTCATGAGAATGAGGCTGTTTATCATATTAGATACATCTGAGTGTGTTGAAAATTATGTTATTACGTTACTCTGTGCGTTCGCTCGACGGCTGCTATGACACTTGTTCACACTGCAGTGAGAGTAAAGCGTTTCTGCAAAAATAAAACCGGAAAACGAGGGTAACGCAGATATGACGCAATCGACAGGCGACTCCCTCACACGTCCCAGTTCCTTGGTTAAAATAGCAATTTCTCACGATTTACAAATAGTTGGAAACATTTGAGATATTGTAAGTACTCAACTGAACAAAATATATAACACTGGCCTAGTGGTTTTTGGATATTTTACTAAAAGTTTTTGACATAGTGCACCTTTAACCGTGAGAGGATCATGCGAAAGTTCTAACACTGTCAGAAAATGATCGCAGGCTATCTTTGTTTGCAAGACCGTGACAGCGGCCATCTTTGAACCTTTCTCTCTGTACGACGCAGGACCACCATTTAGGAGAAAATCGACGCAATTGGTCATGTTTCGTCTGGGACAGCCCAAAATCGTACAATGTGTACTGGACATTAGGCCTACTACCTGTTTATTAAAGGGATAGTTCACCCAAAAATGAAAATTCTGTCATCATTTACTCACCCTCAAATTGTTCCAAACCCGTATGAGTTTCTTTCTAATGCTGAGCACAAACGAAGATATTTGGAAGAATGTTGGTAACCAAGCAGATCTCGGCAGCCATTGACTTCCACAGTATTTTTTTCCCACTATGGTCATCAATGACTGCCGAGATCTGCTTGGTTACGAGCATTGTTCCAAATTATCTTCATTTGTGTTCAACAGAACAACAAAATTATACAGGTTTGGAACAACTTGAGGGCGAGTAAATGATGACGGAAATTTCATTTTTGGGTGAACTATCCCTTTAAGCCACTCAAACAAACAGATTGCAATTCCTTTTTGTGCCACTAGTGGTGCACCTTTACAAAATTTGAAATGGGTTACAATGTTGAGATTCGCCGTACCTTCTCCTGAAGACGTTCCAGCATGGCAGCGATGTGGGCCTCCCGGTTCTCTTTGTTAATCTCCATTCTTTGCTCCAGTTTTTCTTTGGCCATCTTGATGAAGTTGTTGTGTTCCTCTATGGCTTTCTGTGCCACTCCTCGCTCATGTTCTCTCTTCTCAGCCAAGTGCTTCAGAAGTTCAGCTTCCTGACACTGTGGAGATAATTCATACGATTATATGAGACTCAAGTGTTGTTATTGTTTACTAAAACGAAAGATGATTAAAAATCATTTTCGGTATTTAAAACAAACTTGAAATCAAATCAAATACAAATGTCATATGATAAACTGACCTTGGCAACAAACTGAAATGAATAAATTGAAGTTGAAGTACTAAAACTACTAAACTGAAACATTAACATTATAGATTTAAATATGACAAAATATCAACAAAAGAAAAACATTTCTTAAAATAGACTAAAACTTAAATTAAAAAATATAAAGTAAAGCTAATTCAAAACATTAATAAAAACTATAATAGTATATAAATAATACTAAATCACTGAGCATATCCAGCTTTGAAACATCAATCTGAAGTTGTCTAACATTTATTTAATGTAAAGTTAGATATGCAAGTGAAAGCGATAATTACACGTAATCTTTCATCACAATATATATTCCTCACCTTTCTTCTCTCCTCAGCAGCATCCAGTTTCTTCTGGATCTCTTCAAGAGAAGGGTCCCTGCGAGGTGGGAAAGAGGGATGAAATTCCCTCTGTCCGTCAAAAGACGGTGGTCTGAGGATGACCTCAAAGGCCTGGCCCGATGAGCGCTTGTTTAGCTCGATCACCTCCATGTCTTTAATGATGCACAGGTTGAGGTCCACAACATCTAAAACAAAAGATCAACAATGATTCATGCAACTCATTTTGAAACATCACTGAGAACAGGTTCCGTTTAGGTGCACTTTCTAACATGAAAAAATGTATATCTGACTGTAATTATACAAGATTTTAGATATGAGGCCTTTTAGGGTACCTTGTGTTTTCTTGGTGGGCTTTTCCCGAGGCTCTGGTAGGATGCAGGAACAGAAGAAAGACACTAGAGGGAGCTCTTTCATCTTCTCTCTGTATGCTGCAACAGAGAAAGAGACCGGGTTATTTTTGAGATCATGCCACTGATGCCATGTGCTCACACATCATTCCTTCTGCTCGGTCAAACACTCACAAGTTCACACGTGAACGAGCCGGTGGAAGTACACGTACCTGCAAGAGTCATCTTTCCTTCTTCTGAGTCCTCTAAGACGTTTCAAACTCAGCTGGTCCTATAGGAGAGAGAAGCGATGATGTAATCAGAAAGCCGTCAATCCATTCTTATGGATATGTCTTTGTCCTCATATACATGTCCCACAAGGTTTCACATGGAAATAAATCAATCAATCATAAAGCATTCATTTAAAAATGAAGGCAAATTAAGTCAGATTAAATGCTTAAACCGATTTAAAATAATAATACAATCAAAAATTCTAGATGTGTTTTCAGATGCCTTAAATCCTTACTCAATTTTGCTTCTCAAGATGCTTTAGATATTGGTTAGATATACAAAAAGGGTATCACCCGGCTACATCTAAATCACACGCTAAATATAAATCTATTCAAATCCACAAAACAAAGCAAGCAATGTTCTTGATGGCAATCTTTCGCAAAAGAGAGCGTGAATGAATCTGGTTTGTTCAGGGTTGATGATCGTCTCTCAGCCTACGCTCTTTCTCTATCATTCTCTCTCGTTCGTCCTGCCTCTGCCCTCGCTGTGCCCCCTCATTTCCCACGCTCACGATCGCTGCAACTTTGTGACATTTGCAATGCATGGGCTTAGTCTACAAAACATCTCAACTCTTTTTCCATTCCTAGCGTGAAAGCCAAAAATGTTGATTCTTTGAGAATGTGGAATCGTTTTCCCAGTCACGTGCATGCACACAAAGCCAAAATCAACTCCTGTTTTATTGATGTAATAAATAATACATGCTTTGGAACACAACCCAACAGCATTTACCTAAGAGAAATAGCCTACACATGTATCATGCATTTGTTTGCAGCTCATGATGCAAGTCATTTTCGTAACCTCCCATTGCTTTCTGAACGCTAGGTGTTTTGAAAGCAGAGGTTGTGCCGCTCTATGAAG
Source organism: Romanogobio albipinnatus (assembly GCA_023566225.1). NCBI lineage: Eukaryota > Metazoa > Chordata > Actinopteri > Cypriniformes > Gobionidae > Romanogobio > Romanogobio albipinnatus. The sequence continues at coordinate 18,313,892 of CM042249.1, read as the reverse complement.
GGGCCGTGGCCTTTTGCACACCACCCACAGCGCAGACTAGCACGCTCACTGCAGGTCCTCCAAGACCTATACACACTTTTTTTAAATAAGCTTTTTCCACTCCTCTCCTATTTTTCACATTGCACTATGCATCAGACCAACTTGATTTCAAGCAAAACTGCTTTCTAAACTGATTATTAAGACTCAAAACCCAACAATTCACGCTTGTACACTGTATGCATTTACATACAAGTCTAATGAGCATGAAGTATCTCAAATCTAAATCTTGCAAGCATGCAAATCTGCATAATTGAAGAAATGCCAGACTAGATTTCCGCACTACTTAATACAGAACAAATCAGCATTAACGGAACTTTCCGTAGTTAATAAAACTTCAATCGCATTAGTTCAACTGCCTCCTTTTGTCGTGCAAAAGCATAATACAGCAAATAACAGGTTGACATGACATGCAAATTCACCGTAACTCACCGACAGTGTGCTGTGATCTTCTGCCGGAGTCTTTCCCTTGCGTTCAGTCTGACAGTCTGCTGCTGTTTGGATGCTCAACCTGGCAGCATCAGCACCACCTCTGCTAGATAAAGCATGACATCACCTCCCAGCACTGTGATTGGTCGAGAGGGATGCAGGCTCCTCATGGGCTGGAATGGCTGGGAGTGCAGATAGGGGGTGGTTAACTCTTTGTTGAAAACTGGTTATGAATTCAGAGAAGGAAAGGGCATATTATGCAGCTTCATGCAGAAGAAGCACTATTGAGTTATATTAGTATAGGAAACAGATACTAGTTTATTGTTAAGGAAAATTGGCTATTGGAGCTATAAAAACATTAAATATTATATATCAAAAATGTGCTTTCCTACACGTGTGAGCAAATATCAAGGCTTGACATCTTTTTTAATAGTTCATTTGAGTTTAGAATTGAATTACGTGCAGCATCGCGCGCTTAACCAGTTCTGTCTGGTTTTGGAAGCTGCTCGAAATGCCATGTCTAAAAACGGAGGAGGACTGGGATTTATGTGTCATCTTCTCGCTCACAGAGTCCTGTGGATGACTATGACACAATAACCTTGCCAACATGCCCGTCTGGATGCGGGCCTGTTTGAACAGTCTGTCAATGGCCCATCTGTTGCTTTGGTCCTGTGCCAAATCAATTACAGGAGTTTTCACAATTTGAAAGACAGTTTGTTGAACATTGCATTCATTTTGTAGCACAAACCTGATTTAACTACCAACTTGTAATCGATATATGCACGTCACATCTCTAAAGTCACAAACCAATGGTTTCTAGATAGATTTAACGATGCTGAAATAGGATTTGCAGGATGAACTGATGGTTTCAGCATCCATATAAGGTGCTTATTTAAACCTGTTTGCAATTCCGAGGTCTCTCGGGTGAGGTGGAAACAGTCCCAGCTGTCCTGATATGGATGTTGAACACACTGTACCTACTTTATTTCCCAGTGGCACCGCGACTCTCTGAGAACACAGACGTCATAAACGAAACCGGTCACACCTTCAAACAATATCATCTTAAGAACAAAGGAACTCAATGCGCATGGGTTAATGCAAAACAAAATATCGCATTTTTGTAGTTAATAATACAAGTAAATTATATATAAGCACATAAAGTGTGCAGGAAAGGTTCACCCACCCATACAAACTGGAGGGGAGCGTTGGTTTTGGTACAGTATATGCTGGAGGCCGCGGGGGGGGAGGGGAGACGGCAGCGCTCGCACTCAAAAGATGATGTCATCCAGCTGTCCGCTATAGGTGGAGAGACGTGTGCCTGCATGCAGGGTTTTTCACATGGCAACAGAGCAAAAAATGCAGCAAATGGGGGAAACTGAAAATGAAGGACAGAGGGAAAAAAGGACATAAGATGTATAATGGGAATTGTTCACAAAAGATGTACTGAAATCCTTTGCAGAGCGGTAACGAGAGACTGAAAAGAGAAAGGTGGGGGATGTAGTGAAGGAAAACAATGCGTCTGCAAGGAAAGCCTGATCATCACATGGTAACCCTGCTATGATGTAATTTCCAGCCAATCAGGAGCGGTGCGCTGGATTCTCTAGTCAGGATGATGCAGTTTCCAGTCCACATCTGACCTGACAGGCAATGATGATGATGATGAAGCTAATCATGCATACAAGTACAAACCGTACTGATGGTTTCCATATTTTATTAGGTTTTTGCTAAAGGTTTTTTGTATTTTTTATAAATTTCTTTTAAAGAAAATGTGTTTTAAATATTTTTCATTATTAGGGTAAGTATAAAATGTTTCTTGAGCATCAAATCATGATTTCTGAAGGATCATGTGACACTGAAGAATGGAGAAATTCAGCTCTGCCATCACAGGAATAAATTACATTTTAAAATATATAGGCAACAGTTATATTTAATTGTAATATTATTTTAATAATATTTCACAATATTACAGATTTTTTTCTGTATTTTTGTCTTGGAGCACATAAGAAACATTAGCAAACTTTTGACCAATAGCATATATACACCGATCAGGCATAACATTATGACCTTCCTAAAATTCTGTTGGTTCCCATTTTGCTGCCACGTCGAGGCATGGACTTCACTAGACCCCTGAAGGTGTGCTGTGGTATCTGGCACCAAGATGTTAGCAGCAAGTCCTGTAAGTTGTGAGGTGGGGCCTCCATGGATCTGACTTGTTTGTTCAGCACATCCCACAGACGCTCGATTGGATTGAGATCTGGGGAATTTGGAGGCCAAGTCAACACCTCTAAATCGTTGTTGTGCTCCTCAAACCATTTCTGAACCATTTTTGCTTTGTGGCAGGGCGCATTATCCTGCTGAAAGAACCACAGCCACCAGGGAATACCGTTTCCATGAAAGGGTGTACATGGTCTGCAACAATGCTTAGGTAGGTGGTACGTGTCAAAGTAACATCCACATGGATGGCAGGACCCAAGGCTTCCCAGCAGAACATTGCCCAAAGCATCACACTGCCTCCGCCGGCTTGCCTTCTTCCCATAGTGCATCCTGGTGCCATGTGTCCCCCAGGTAAGCGACGCACACAAACCGCCCATGACTCCGTCCCTGGTTCACCACTATTCATTCCTTGGAGCACTTTTGATAGACACTGACCACTGCAGACCAGGAACACCCCACAAGAGCTGCAGTTTTGGAGATGTTCTGACCCAGTCGTCTAGCCATCACAATCTGCCCCTTGCCAAACTCGCTCAAATCCTTACGCTTGACCATTTTTCCTGCTTCTAACACATCAACTTTGAGGACAAAATGTTCACTTACTGCCCAATATATCCCACCCACTAACAGGTCCTGTGATGAAGAGATAATCAGTGTTATTCACTTCACCTGCCAGTGGTCATAATGTTATGCCTGATCAGTGTACATATAAAACTGTATATTTGTATTGATTATTATTGATATTATTTTATAATTATATCAATATATTATTGATAACTACATTAAGCCTTTTCCTTTCAATAAGGTACAATGTGTTGTCCTTTTACAAAGTACATACTGTATACCTTATACAACATACACAGTAAAGCACAACTGCAGTTCAGTGGGAGATATTCTGACATCAGTAACACATCAGTCTAATGGCTTGTGATACTTGTGGCAGAATGACTTATGGGCACACTTTCCTTAGGTGCACTATATGCCAGTTGATTTATATTAGAAGTAAGAACATATTGTGATGAGCTCATTCTGACACACCCGCCCTGAATAACACTGTGATAGTCATGCTTTGTTTGCGTCTTGGAAGTGATCTTGTGTTTTGGTTTCAAAACTGTCCACAATGACTTACATTAAGGTCAACAATATAAATCTTGTTGAACATTGCCATTTTTTTACTTTTCATTTTTGAGCCGGTTTCATGAATTCTGTGTTTTGTAATTGTTTTAATGTTTAAATTTTGATTAAAAATTGTATAGTCCAGTACATCAATTTAATATACACTAAATGTATAATACTACAATATATTTTAGATAGTAAATAATACAAATAAAATAAGAAACAAAAAAAAAACGTACACCTGTGACAATTAACAGAATGTTCCCATTGTGACAACGGCCCCCATAAAGAGTCTTATATGTGTAATATGAATGCCCTGTTCAATAGCTCAATTGTTTTTTTGTGGCCAAGAAAATGTAATCTTTAAATATATTAAATGAAATTAGAAGTGTGACAACTACAATTTATTTTTGAGGCACTGAAATGCAACATTTCATTGAAAGTTCCGTCATTCAAGGCACGCCCAAACATTACAATCCGTTAGGCATCATTTGCAGCTGTAAAGCATTTCGCATTTAAACTACCAAGCCAAAGCTTTATGTGATCTGATTGTGTATTCTAGGTGTGAAGCGCTCTGAAGAGTGTGATGTGGGAGAGTAGGTCACTGTATCTGCAGGCTCTAAACTCAGGACATGACATCACTCTAATGGTTGTGTGCTGCATGACTCATAGCTTTTAACTCTGGTCGTCAGTATCTCTATGACCTGGACTTAAGGTCAAACCGATCTACATGCTAAAGCGTGCGGTTTACTAGAAATAAACAGAGAACAAAAGATGACATCACATAAAAAGATAACATCAACAGCAATGTTCAGAATGGAATAGTAGGGTGCTGCTTATTGGATACTGCATTGTTTATGCAGTACAGCATCTACTATTTCAGTGTGTGAAGCAGCCTGCAAGTACACAATAAGTGTTATAATAAATGTGATGATGTAATGCTAGTTAGTGTTAGCATGCTACTTATTTTGCCACAGGATCTCACTACATTGAATGTTTGATGTCCAGTTACCATATTGGAAGTATTCTGCATTTTCAAAGTCAGCATTAAACTGAAGTTGCAAGAATATTTTCTTCCCTGTTGTGACGTATATCCAAGTGAAAGAGCTTCTCTGAAAAAAAAAAAAAGTAGGGCAGGACTTGGATTGTTGTTGTTTTTTCTATTGGTCGATCTCATGTGAGTGACAGGTGGCCCCGCCCTCGTGCCAGTAAACACATCATCAGAGAAGAGATGAGGGGGAGGGGAGGGAGGGAGGGAAAGTTATTTTGATTAAAGATTATAAAGGGCATGAACTTAAAAAAATAATGATGTACACGGGTAATAAATACTGCAATTTTCCATGAAATGTCATTAAAATGCTGTCAATTTTGATTTCATGGGGACTTTAATTCAATCAGATCAAATAAGAGCTAAGTTTAGAATAGCAGACTACTAACTTGAACGGATAGTTCACACAAAAATGAAAATTAGCCCATGATTTACTCACCCTCAAGCCATCCTAGGTTTATGAGACATTCTTCTTTCAGACGAATACAATCAGAGTTATATTAAAAAACGTCCTGGGTCTTCCAAGCTTTATAATGGCAGCCCAAAATTTGAAGCCCAAAAAGTACATCCATTATTAAAGTAATCCACACGGCTCCGGGAGGTTAATAAAGGCCTTCTGAAGCAAATCGATGGGTTTGTATAAGAAAAATATCCATATTTAAAACTTTATAAAGTAAAATATCTTGCTCCGGGGGGACCACCTTCCGTATTCACCTAACAGAGAAAGTGTAATGGCTCTCACTGTTCAAACGCTTACACTATATGTCCAACACCATCCAACGGTGGTCCACATGTTAAATATGTACAGTGAGGAAAGTAAGTATTTGAACACCCTGCTATTTTGCAAGTTCTCCCCCAGAAATCATGGAGGGGTCTGAAATTGTCATCGTAGGTGATTGTCCACTGTGAGACATAATCAAAAAAAAAAAATCCAGAAATCACAATATATAATTTTTTAACTATTTATTTGTATGATACAGCCGCAAATAATTATTTGAACACCTGTCTATCAGCTAGAATTCTGACCCTCAAAGACCTGTTAGTCTGCCTTTAAAATGTCCACCTCCACTCCATTTATTATCCTAAATTAGATGCACCTGTTTGAGGTCGTTAGCTGCATAAAGACACCTGTCCACCCCATACAATCAGTAAGAATCCAACTACTAACATGGCCAAGACCAAAGAGCTGTCCAAAGACACTAGAGACAAAATTGTACACCTCCACAAGGCTGGAAAGGGCTACGGGGAAATTGCCAAGCAGCTTGGTGAAAAAAGGTCCACTGTTGGAGCAATCATTAGAAAATGGAAGAAGCTAAACATGACTGTCAATCTCCCTCAGACTGGGGCTCCATGCAAGATCTCACCTCGTGGGGTCTCAATGATCCTAAGAAAGGTGAGAAATCAGCTCAGAACTACAAGGGAGGAGCTGGTCAATGACCTGAAAAGAGCTGGGACCACCGTTTCCAAGGTTACTGTTGGTAATACACTAAGACGTCATGGTTTGAAATCATGCATGGCACGGAAGGTTCCCCTGCTTAAACCAGCACATGTCAAGGCCCGTCTTAAGTTTGCCAATGACCATTTGGATGATCCAGAGGAGTCATGGGAGAAAGCCATGTGGTCAGATGAGACCAAAATATAACTTTTTGGTCATAATTCCACTGAACGTGTTTGGAGGAAGAATAATGATGAGTACCATCCCATCCCAAGAACACCACCCCTACTGTGAAGCATGGGGGTGGTAGCATCATGCTTTGGGGGTGTTTTTCTGCACATGGGACAGGGCGACTGCACTGTATTAAGGTGAGGATGACCGGGGCCATGTATTGTGAGATTTTGGGGAACAACCTCCTTCCCTCAGTTAGAGCATTGAAGATGGGTCGAGGCTGGGTCTTCCAACATGACAATGACCCGAAGCACACAGCCAGGATAACCAATGAGTGGCTCTGTAAGAAGCATATCAAGGTTCTGGCGTGGCCTAGCCAGTCTCCAGACCTAAACCCAATAGAGAATCTTTGGAGGGAGCTCAAACTCCGTGTTTCTCAGCGACAGGCCAGAAACCTGACTGATCTAGAGAAGATCTGTGTGGAGGAGTGGGCCAAAATCCCTCCTGCAGTGTGTGCAAACCTGGTGAAAAACTACAGGAAACGTTTGACCTCTGTAATTGCAAACAAAGGCTACTGTGCCAATTTCTCAGGTGTTCAAATACTTATTTGCAGCTGTATCATACAAATAAATAGTTAAACACATATATGATTTCTGGATATTTGTTTTTTAGATTATATGTCTCACAGTGGACATGGACCTACGATGACAATTTCAGACCCCTCCATGATTTCCAAGTGGGAGAACATGCAAAATAGCAGGGTGTTCAAATACTTATTTTCCTCATTGTATATTTTTCGTACACAAATGCACCGCTTTGCTTCAGAAGGCCTTTATTAACCCCGTATGGAATACTTTCATAATTCCCGAACGCCGGCGCTATGTCATATTCTCGCGCATGCGTCGTGGTGCTTCGTGAGTTCACAGCACAGGAAGACAGAACTTGTGGAATAAAGTCGTTATTTTGATTTTTTTTTCCGCTCAAAAACGAATTGTCGTCGCTTCATAACATTATTGTAGAGTCACTGTAGTGAGATGGACTTTGTAACGACGTTTTTAGTGCCTTTTATGGGTCTTGTGAGTGCAAATGTACTGAATCCCTATGGAGGCCTGTCTGAAACCTTTCTCAGCATCAGCTTTCAACAAAAATATCTTCATTTGTGTTCCGAAGATGAACGAATGTCTTACGGGTGTCGAACGACATGAGGGTGAGTAATTAATGACAGAATTTTCATTTTTGGGTGAACTAACCCTTTAAGCATACTTAATAGTACACTGTAAAAAAAAAAGTCCATAAAAATAGGGCACAATGTACTGTCTAAATATGAAGGAATTTTCCGTATTGCTGTTTTACAGGTGTTTTACCTGTATTTTGAATTACACATTGCATTAGTTTCGTAAAAAAACACTGGATAATGTCGTGGCAGAAAATTGCCAGTACATTTTCCGTTTTTATTTTTTACAGTGCAAGTATGCACATAACATAATGAGGTCATGCGACAATGTTGGACACAATTGCTGCATAGTGTGTATTACTTCACATTCTATATTCTAAAATATTAGGCAGTAGGGATGAATTCAGGTCAATTGGGACACTTTATCCAAGTCATCTCAATGGCAAAAGTGTCCCAAACACCATGAATTCACCCTATTAATCTATACCAGACAGTGTGCAGTAAACATCTGCACGCTGTACACCATATACATACAGCATACTGATAAAATAGCATGGTAGTATGCCACTCAAACAGATTTCATTCTTATCTAGCTGGGAAAGCATCATTTGTTGGCCATAAAGTGAATACAATTAAAATACTGGCATTCAAGCAATGCAGTGGTCACCTAGTATGAACAAACAGCTCTTTGATGCTTAACATTGATAAAACAGTATAACAACTGTAGACCAGTAAAAACCAGTTATGACTGACTTTTGTATCTTGCCAGGCAATGTTCTTCTTCCCAGACATGCAATTATAGTAGGCGTTCGGACACTTCCCACTTCCATTCAACTCATCCTTTCTCCCTTTATATTCAGCAAAATAGCATTTGTGTGTATGTGTGTGTGTGTGGTGGCAGCATGGAAGGGTGTTAAGATGGAGCTCTCGTAAATTTAACCCCATAGTGACTCACGCTCTGTGAAAATCCAAAGGCATCTGCCATTGCTTAAGTTTGCCACACAACCTACACGCTTCAGAATGTGATGAGTCACCCATACAGGAAAAGTGTGCATGCATCTGTTCACGACTACTCTATTCTAGAAAAACTTACAGACTAAAGGCTGCAGGACTTGGATGCAAAGAAAATGTCAATAAAACAATCCACCAATTTTGGATTTGGATCCAAACATCTATATATCCATCCGTCCATCCTCAAACTATTTATCTTAGGCCTAAATGTGAGATATATGTATACAGTATTGCACAAACTTGTATGTAATGATGAAAATGTAAACCAGTGTGAGTCAACGTCAATTTTGGATTTGCTGTATACAGTGTCTGTATAATGATCGATCGATCCATCCTTCCAACTACCCATCCATCAAAAAATGTAAGGCCCAAATTTATGATATATGTATTTGAATTGCACATAAAATATCCATCAATTTGGAACAATGATGTTCAACAAACTAATAAGCTTAATTTCTGGGTCAGTCGTATATAAACAAAACTGGTAAGAACAGGCAAGATTTCTGTAAAAAAAAAATTTGACAAAAAAATTTATGCTGACTAAGCTATTTAAATAAATGCATTTAAAATATGATTATTTACATAAAATCAAATAGATGCAAATATTTAAACTGAACCATGATTTTTTGTTTTGTTTATGCATGACTGACACATGCATCAGTTTATGTTAAAACTGTAATCCAAAAAGATGGAAATTGTATATGCAATTCAAATATTCATTGCCCGGCCAAAAAAAGAAGTTGCTGTTTGTTTTTAAATTGGCAAATGCTTAAGAGTCTATGACTGGATCATTACAGCAGTGATTATTAAGTTATATGTTTGGCAACAGTTCTTCTAACCCTAATGGATGAGGATTGTGTAGCTTTTCATTTCTTAAAGGGGTGGTAAAACACATTCTTTCGAAGGCTTGATTGTGTTTGTGGGGTACACTGTAACATGTGTTCATGCTTCGTTTTTAAAAAATTGCATTATTATTCATAAATTTTACCTTTATTCTACACTGCTCTGTCCCGCCTTGTAAAAACGGTCTGATGGTTTCCGGGTTGTATGAAGCCAGTCCCTCAAAAATACGCAATGGGCTCAGATTGGTTAGCTGGCCCAGTGTGTTGTGATTCGCTAACCGTCTAGTGCACGTTTGTCGGAAACGTCACACCCCTTACCTTTACCGGTAGCCTGTGCTTTGAGTAGTACAATGGCGTCAATAAAACCATACCAATTTGAGCCCGAATCAGACCAAGACAATTTTAGTGAAGATGATCGAGCAGAAACTGACTGCGGATCTATAGTGATCGCTACTGAATGGCACTGTTACTTTTGTATTTTTAGAACGATTATAGCCAAATATCTGTCGCAAGAACGAACAATAAACATTGGCTTTACTAGTAGCCAAATCAAACACAGAACCATGTTTAGCATGCCTGTATATAAACAATACATAAAAGCTCTAATCAAAGAATAATTTACACTAATGCCAAGTTCGCTGTTGAGATTTAAAACAGTTTGTAACGGTAGGTGTTTGTCGGATAACGTTAAGTATGAATGAGCATTTAACAAACTGGTTTGCAGAGCCAAACAGCGTTGTCATGTTTACTTACTTGCTACAACGTACAATTAACAATACAAACTATTACAGGAAAACACATCGACGAAAAATAAATCATACTTACAGGTTGTGGCCCGTAAACAGCTTCTGTTTTTAAATCCATCTTTCAGGACAAGCCGTTGTGCGAATCCTGCATTGAACTCGCGAAGAGTGTGGAACCGCGGCTCATGTATTGCAAATACAGACGAATATTGTCCATTATGTCAAATTTTCCGGTCTTCTCCTCCGATCCCTGTCTGTCTCGTGCTTTGATTTATGATGGGTAGCATATATCTGCTGCAAATGCGACCGTGTTCCCTTCTGTCTCATACACACATGCATATAACATGATGTTGTATGTTAAATGCACTGCAACGCACCCCCGGATGAAAATAACAGCGTTTCGTCGGCATTGGCAACAACACTCCAGCCTAATAACTATACCACAACAACGCAGCGACGATACAAAATGGCCTCCCCCCCTATTTAATATTCTAGGAGGAGGGGTTTATGTAAATATTGTGGCTGGTGATGTCAGAGACTCTGGCTGAATGTCTAGTAGTCCCTACCGGCCGTTTGCTGTAGTCCTTAGAAATTGATTTCTTTAAAAGCAAATATCTCCCTTTGCTTTAAACTTTGTAACTTTGCAGATGTTGTTTATGCCCAAACAGCAACATTACACTAGCTAAAGTTAGAAAAGTGAAATCGTGGTTTACCACCCCTTTAAACAACCATGTAGGAAGACACATCATGGCCATATTCCAGGATGACAATGTCAAGATTCCTCAGGCTCATATTCTGATAGAACGGTTGGGAATAATTTTTGGCACCTCTGAGTCCAGACCCTAAAAAAGTCTTTGGGATGTGCTGGAGGAGACTTTACAGAGTGTTGGACTCTTGCATAATCAATAAAAGATCTTGACCAAAAATTGATGCATCTCTTGATGGAAATAACATCACAACATTTATTTTCATCAAGTGCATTCATTTTTGGTCAAGATCATGTATTGACAACGCAAGAGTCCAAGGGTCTATACCATGAAGCCGGTTTAGCTGGCTAGCCAGATATGTTTAAGCTTAGTTTGTGCCAATCCTGGGTTTTAGGTACCATTAAAGTGGTTTGGCTTTTAGCCGTGTTCATCTCCGTAGTAACTTACGCTCCACGGCTAACCTGCTCCAGGGCAGGTTATGTTCTGGATAAGACATCTCAAACTGAAATTGGACCAATCAGCTGTGAGCAAAGTGACACACCTCTGATGCAATAAAGTCACTCCCCCTTTTTCTACTCCAAATAAAGGTCACTACATAGCAAATGGTTTTTAAGGACTAAAGCGTCTGGCTTTAAACAATGCTTATTTATAATAATACATTTGAATGATTTAGATATCATTTATGTAATTATTATACCCTTAATCGATTACGCATGTATCATTTTAGTTAATCAATCATTAATAGGCACTTTGTTAAAATTAATATAAATAGCCGCCTATATAAAGGTCAAACAAATAAGCTTTAAAATAAAGCTAAATAAAGCTATAAAAATGACTACGTGAGTTTAAATGTTCAATTCTCTCTATATATCATCTAAACTAACTTCATAATTTTTACTTGCATTGACGTAGTAAGATTTTTCTTAAAGTTGTCCACTTTCACAGACAGCTCTTTTCTTCTTGCTGTGTAAATTTGTTTAAATTCTTAAACTTTTTCAATCATGTAATATTCTGCAGAAGAGAGAAATGAATCTCACTGCTTCTCTCGTGAGAAGTGAATCTCAGTTTCACTGATGCACAGCACGTGATTGGCTGTACACTACTGATGTCACAGCTAAACTCAGGATCAAAGCCTGAGTTGACAGAGAAAGCTGATGATCAACATCATGGGACCAACAAAGCCTGAATTGATTGGTTTGGTTTGGTTTTGTCAACTCGAAACTAATCCTGTAACCCTGAGTTTGTTAAACTACCATCTTGGTACAGGCCCCAGCACTCTGTAAAGTGCTTGTGTGCCAATTCATGTGTGAAAATGATTCTTCATGCTCCCTCACAACCATTCTTTCAGTTTGAGCCTGATGAATCTTGACATTGTCATTCTGTAATATGGCCACAATGTGTCTTCCTACATGGTTGTTTAAGAAATGAAAAGCTACACACTGGAAGAATTGTTGCCAAACATACAACATGCTAGAAAAACAAACAAACAAACAAACAAACCAACAAACAAACACACATACACACACAGCAATAATGATCCTATCATTGATTATTAAGCATTTGCCTATTTAAATTCAAACAGCTACTTTTTGTTTGGCCGGGCTTGAATGTGTTTAGATAGAAGATACAATCAAAATGCATACATTTTTGATTGCATCCGTCAAAACACCTTTAAGCAGATTTTAAAGCAAGTGCTTAGCAAATTCTACAGTTGCATGCAATTTCAGTATGGAATTAATGAATACTTAAATTAAAACACCTATACTGTAAATGAAGGACAGGAAATAAATGTTTGAGTCGCTTCCTCCAAAAGGTGAATCTCTATTACCACTCCAATACTCACATTCAAAGGGATTGAAAGCTGAAAGTCTTGTCGAGTGGTATTTCACATATGTGAAGGTCTACAAGAAACATAATTCGTGAAACGGCGTGATTTTGTGTCCCACAGTCTCACTACACCCACTGGATCCCTCTGCCATATGGCAGCAAAACCACTACTGCCCACCTTCCATCTCAGCTCACGCTTGGCTCTATTCAATATGATTATGCTGAACGCTTCGTAAAACAGCATTATGAAAAGTACAAAGTAGAAAGTGACCAGCAAGGCCGATTTTGTATACTGTATGTATAAAAATATTTTATTTACCATAATAGAAACACAAACATTATAGTTATAGGAGTTCATTCCAAAAAGGAGAAGCTTCAGATTTTGTCTTCTGTTCCAGGTTGTTAAGAAAACAGAGCTTTTATTAACAGACAAATAAAATTGTAGAATGTACATAAATATATTATGCAAAAGAATAACCACACATTATTTTCTGTGTGCAATAACATGCTCAGTGGAGACACAAGATAGCCAACTCCAAAATATGCTGCTGTTTGGTTTTGAACTAATGCAGTTCTTGACCTGTGCGTGTTGCAACTGTTTTTACATTCTAATACAAAATTACTAATTTGCAATTCTGAAATCTCAGCGCAGGCTTGCTGATATTTTCAATGAATGAAAATTCATTGGCATCAGGACTTGCAGGCAACTATAGCTGTAGCAGATTTATTGAAAACGGTCCAAAATCTATTTTGGAGTCTTCCAAAGTTAAGACAGCGAACACGTCAAAGTTCAGGGGTCAAACTCAAATGTGTGACCGAACAGTATACATACATTCCCTGCCTTCACTTTGACTTCCTGTTGCGAACCTGCACCACTTCTCTTCTCTCCTTCAGAAAGGTCCCGAAAGCGCCGGCCTCTTTACTTTCTTCTGTGACTGTTAAAAAGAATCAAGGGGGGGAAAAGTGAAACCATAAACAAGGGTGTTACAGAGTGTGATGGGGATTATGGAGCTTTAAGGGCTATTTGAAGTATCCTTTTCACCTGTGTGATCGATATCATCAGTATCGCTGTCTATGTCTTCCTCCACTTCATCTGGGTTGCCACGGTTAAAGATGAGGTCACTCGGCCCACCACCGAGATCTGGGGCTGTTAAAGAATAAAATAACCAGATGTATAAAAGGCACATCGATTGTTTTATTAAACAAAGCTAATGAAGGATTACCCTCAAAGACCAGCTGAATGCAGACAAATGATACACTGTCGTTCAAAAGTTTTGAAGCCAGTAAGATATGTTTAGAGATATTAAAAGGTACACTATGTAACTTTTCCGTCCACTAGAGGTCGCCTGTTCAAACACAAGGGGCGTAGTTTGATGATGCCACATTTGAGCGCAGAATCTTGGGATATGTGGTCTTCACCTCACAGCCGGTGGAAAAGAATCGGGATAGGACTCATGTTGATGGATGTGATTATTAACGTTACTTTAGTATGAAGCAGAGCAGGACCGAGTGTTGTGGGAGCTGAGCAAGGCCGCTGGAGCGATTGTTAATGTGATGAACGCAACACATGCCTCGCGAGCAGCAGGACTTTTATTATGACACAGTCGCCAGCGCCACTTCCGCTTTTCCGGTCATGAGTATGAGGTAACGCAGCTCTGTTTATCATATTAGATACATCTGAGTGTGTTGAAAATTAAGTTATGACGTTACTCTGTGGCTGCTATGACACTTGTTCACACTGCAGTGAGAGTACAGCATTTCTGCAAAAATAAAACCGGAACCCGAGGGGAACGCACGTCCCGGTTCCTTGGTTAAAATAGCAATTTCTCCCGATTTACACTGGCCTAGTGGTTTTTGGAAATTTTACTGAAAAAATGTTACATAGTGCACCTTTAACACTTTTACAGGGTTCCCACTCATTCATGAACACCAGATTCAAGGACTTTCAAGAACTTTTTCAAGCACCATTTATTCATTATCAGATTCATAAACCAGCATATGTAGCATCACGAAAGACCTCTTAAAGTAGGCTACTTAAAGGAACACGCTGACTTTTTGGGACTTTAGCTTATTCACTTTTTGGGACTTTAACTTATTATCAGCAATTTCAAGGACCTATATTTGTTTTCAAGTACTTTCCAGGCCTTGAATCCATGTGTCTGAAATTCAAGTACTTTCAAGAAGCGTGGGAACCCTGCTTTTATTCAGCAAAGGGTGCATTTAAATGATCAAAAGTATTGGTAATTGGTTATTGGTAGTAAGACGAATAAATGAGTACCAAATCATCATATCAGAATGATTTCTGAAGCATCATGTGACACTGAAGACTGGAGTAATGATGCTGAAAATTCAGCTTTGACATCACAGGAATAATTTACATTTAAAAGAAAAAAATTAAATAGAAAATTATTTTGAATTGTAATAATATTTCACAATATTACTGTTTTCAATGTACTTTTGAGCAAATAAATGCATCCTTGGTGAGCAGAAGAGACTTATCTTACTGACCCCAAAGTTTTGAACAGTAGTGTTTACCACACATCTTACCTCACACTCTTTTCGAAACAAATTTAAAAAACATATTTCAAAGATTACTATTCAGGGCACAGGTGTTGTTTTGTTCTCATCTAAACACCGGATCTTTCGTTATATGTGAAGAGTTTATAGTTGATTAATGGCTTCCATATATATATATTTTTTTGAATGAACAGAGATGTGACTGTTCTTAATGAATTTACCGGTAGAAGCTGCAGTTTCCATGGGAACTGCTCCCATGTCTTTCCGAAGGCGTTCCAACTGCTCCTGTTGCTTCTGACTCTGAGCTTCAGCCTGAGTACGAGATGAAAGAATTAATAACAGTCAGACTTGACCTTTTCTCGTGGAACCAAAGGGGGACATGCCAGTGCAATTTGTATTTGCCTTTCAAATAGAAAAAAACAAGCATAAATATGTAGTTTAATCAGAGATGGAAGGATCTTTGCAAGACATTGCCAGTTGGTTCATGACTAGTACATCAGCCCACACCAGCGATTACTCACCAGTTGTCTGTGCAGACGTTCATATTCGGGGCGATACTCGCTGTAAAGACAGTAAAACACATCAACTGTTTGCAGAACAGTATTCATTCATCTTTCAATGCATGTCTATATTGTCTTTAAAGGAACACACTAACTTTTTGGGACTTTATCTTATTCCCCATATCCCCCAGAGTTAGATAAGTCCATACATACCACTCTCATCTCCGTGCGTGTCATAACTCTGTCTGACGCACCCACCGCTAGCCTAGCTTAGCACAAAGACTGGAGGTAAATGGCTCCAGCTAGCCTACTGCTCAATAATTGTCAAAATAACGCCAACATTTGATGTGTATAGTTACATTGTGTACTAAGACCGACGGAAAATTAAAAGTTGTGATTTTCTAGACCGATATGACTAGGAACTATACTCTCATTCCTGCATAATGATCAAGGAATTTTACTGCCATACCATGAGTGCAGCGGCACAATGATATTATGCAGCACCTGAAAATAGGCTAACTTCCATCAACATAACCAACGTGTAACAGACTTCATTGTGATTTATCTTATAATTTGTTTTTTGTGTACATTTTTGACATTTCTGTGTGTTTAAATAGGTTTAAAGGTCTGCATTATCTGTCTTAGTACGTAGGGACTTTTATTTTGACGGATGTTGTAGTCTACGGAAAGATAGTGAGAGCTTGCGGTTCATCGGAGTGGTTAGGCAGATTTAAAGTTTGCAGTTTTTAAGCACCCCCCAAAAAGGCATACGTATGTTCTGTTTTTGGAGATTTAACGGTTTCAATAAACTCCATGAAACATCAGTAAAGTCTGGCCATCATTCGGACAGGGTCCGATACACAACGTTACAATCTGCTTGCACAGAGAGCGCTGGGCACTATTATCAGGTGCTGCATAATATCATTGCGCCACTGCCCTCATGGTACGGCTCAAAGTTCCTTGATCATTACACAGGAATGAGAATATAGTTCCTAGCCAAATCAGTCTAGAAAATCATTCATTTTCCGTCGGTCTTAGTACACAATGTAACTACACATCACAGCATGTAAATAGGAAAATGTTGGCGTTATTATGTCTCTTATTGAGCAGTAGGCTAGCTGGAGCTGTTTTCCTCCATTATTTGTGCTAAGCTAGGCTAGCAGCGAGTGTGTCAGACAGAGTTATGGCACGCACGGAGATGAGAATGGTGTGTATGGACTTATCTAACTCTGGGGGATACGGTGAATAAGCTAAAATCCCAAAAAGACGGCGTGTTCCTTTAAACATATTATAATTCACATTAAAACGAGATCACTGATGGACTCCCTTCTATTACTGACCAGCTGCACAGCTACTTCAGTCAATTTTTTCCCCTCATCTCTCTGGAATAATACAGACTTTTTTTTTTGCTATTAAAATATGTATTTTACTTTTGACCATTACATCCAATCCAGCTGGAGATGTTTCTGCGCTTGGGCATTCTATGTTTCTAACCATATACAGTTGTAAAAAGAATTCAATATTCTAAACAAATGATTTGCAAAAGATTTTAATGAGTGCTTTCACATAAAATGCACACAGTGCATGTAACATAAAAGTTTGTAAATATATGCGTGTGTGTGTGTGTATGCACGTACTGGCCGACCCAAAAAAAGTAGCTGTTTGGATTTAAATAGGCAAAGGCTTAGAGTCTATGACTGGATCACTATTGCAGTGGTTATTAAGTTTCTAGCATGTAATATGTTTGGCAACAGTTCTTCTAACCCTCATTGATGGAGTTTCTTAAACAACCATGTAGGAAGACACATCATGGTCATATTCCAGGATGACAATGTCAAGATTCATCAGGCTCAAATTGTGAAAGAATGTTTGCGAGGGAGCATGAAGATTAATTTACACCTCTGAGTCCATAGTCTTTGGGATGTGCTGGAGAGGAGACTTTACAGAGTGCTGGACTCTTGTGCTTTTGTCATTTTTTTATGTTTTTGTGTTTATATTTAAAGGCACAGTATGCAAGTTTCACCGATAGAGGTCGTTCAAAACAATAACAAAGATGTACTTTGATGATGCCGTGATGGAGCATGGAATCATGGAAGTAGTCGTGTTCAAAACAAACAACTGTGGCTTGCTAGACGCGACCAGTGATTGTATACTTTGATGCTACAACTACTACTTCTATTTCAGGAAGCGCATTGTTTCCATGGTTTCTACAGACAGCTGATCATTAATAGGTGACACTATAGCCAGGTTTCCATCCAAGGATTTTTTTTGCGCAAAAAGTTTAGCGCATCAAAAATTATGGTAATGCTAATTATCGATCATTTTTTGCAAATGTCAACGCAATATTTTTCCGTTTAACTTTAGCTCATAAATTCTAAGTCGATACTTCAAATGTTGTGAAAACTAGTTTGGAAACACTTTTTGTTGAGAAAAAGGGCTTTAATGCAAATAAATGTGGTATCACATGACAGAAGCATTCGCACGTGGCATTGCTCCTGTTAAAGCATATTTTCTCTGTAGTTCAAAGCCGCACTAAATCTATATTCATATTATTAAATTGTTTATTCAATTATTTTATTACTATTGGTAAGAATAAGATGCATTACCTCTCAAACATCATTCATCCTTATTTTTGTAACTGAATGTTTTTTTTTTTTTTACAATCTAATCTAACTTCAGAATAATCAGAAAAACTTCAGAAAAAGACTAGCTAACTGCACCCGTTTCTGCTTGATTAAGTATTGATCTAAACAGTGTTTATAATGAAGTTGAAAAAAACATGACACTTGCTAATAAAACATATTTTATGTATAGGGCCTACAATTTAATAATATATAATAAAGTTTTGTTTTAAAATGGATGAGAAAAATATAGCGCTTTGAAAATCTCAGCAGCTCGTGGGGCGTCTGTCAAACGAAGGAAGGCTGTTGGAGTTTCTAATGCCGACAAAAAGAAAGGTAAAATATACAACATATTACGTCTGTATCTGAATAAATACAATTTCATGGGCAGGATCTGGCTACTTGACAAATGAAAATCACAAACATTCACTTGTTAATAAAATCATTTTATAAATACAATTTGTTAATATGTAAAATTATTTTATCTAAAAATATATATTAAAAAAACGGTTGAATCCAAAAATGTTACAATTGTTAAGAGTAAACTAAAGACTAGACAGTTAAGCTAGACTTAAAAAAATAAAAAAATAAATAAAATAAAAAAATATAGGTTACACAAATAAAAAGTTTAGGTTAAGGCTGCATCTGTCTCCGAGAAAAAAAAAAAAAGATCAGCGATAATTCCCATGGGAATTTGTCAAAGGCAGTTATAATGTAGTCCTGTCAGACCAGCAAGCAACTCTTCTCCATGATCTTGTGATTAATTTTTCATCATTTAGTAATAGGCCTATTATTCTGAAAATAGGAAGTAAATTTCAATCTTCTTATTACTCTCTGCATTTTACAAATATTTGGGACACGAAAGATACAATATAATTTGCGATATATGCAAAATTATGTATGGAAACAACTTGAGGGCGACTTTTGTTGTATTTTTTTAGCGATACAACAAAAGTTATGCGACAATGCGGGCTTTTTTATGGATGACGTCATTACACACACCATTTTATCGGTAAAAGGACAATTGGATGGAAACAGGCTGGAGACAGCAAATTGTGCAATATTTTTAACATATTCACTTGAAACATGGCTAATTACACAAGCTGTGTAACTGGTTAAAATGGCTGATTTCTCTGGATTTAAAACATTGTAAGAAACATTTGGGATATGTAAGAAGACAAGTCAACAAAATATATAACATTGTTCTTAGTGGTTAGTGGACATTTTTAATGCAAATATCTTACATATTGCACCTTTAAATAATTCTGTTTAGCATTTTTAGTTACTTTAGTACTTCAACCGTTCCATATTTTTTTCCATATAGAACTTACATTTTATTTTGGCTTTATTTTAATAGATTTAAACTATTTTTAGGTTGCGTTTACAATAACAACACTGGTAAACAAACTAAAGCCACTGAGGTTCTATAGTCTGAGCTTAAGTTTGAAATTCATAATTATACAGTGTTGGGATACGTACGTTTCATACTCTTTAGCAGCATCTGCAACCTGTACGAACAGTTCATCAAGCCCAGAACCTGTGACTGCAGACACACCGACAACCTACAGGACACAAAGAAAGGCTCTAACGTTCCTGCATAAGCTCTGGACTGAGAGGAAAAAACTAAAGGTCACAAAAGAGTGATTGCAATTGTCACCTTAAAGCCCAACAATACATTTCAGACAGTGAGAGAGCCAGTGTCTTTGGCTTTGCCAGGACATTGTATTTGTCTGAAAGAAAAATGTCAAATACACCTAGGATGGCTTGAAAGTGAGTAAATCATGGGGTAATTTTCATTTTTGCGTGAACTATCCCTTTGAAGCTATTATTGATGTTTGCGGCGCAATATTTGACTGGAAGGTGCTTCAATGAAAACAGCATATTAATATAGAACAGTGATTCAACTGACTTGGAACTACCTGTGCATTAAACGGTTTTACTGCACACCTTCCAACCAGTCAGAATTGAGTATTCAGAGTCAGACAGACCATGGTACAACGTAAATAAGATGATTTGTTTTGTTTTCCAAATCTAATTTTCCAAGCATTTCTGGAAATCCGTTGCAGTCTGAACTGCTCTGATAGGATTGTGTGTGGTTTGTGTGACTTTCTAGTGCAACGTAAACCTCAGACATTTTTTTTTGGAAACATGCTAAAGTCATTGCAGAAACAAGGTGGTGTGCCAATTTCCAAACAAGGAAAAAGACAATATAACAGACGAATGCTTTGAAACCAGCGGAGACGACAGCACGGAATAAAGCCAGTCATACCAGCCTCCTACGTTTCTGCCACTGTAGAATATTCAGTGTGCGGTGGCTACACATTGTCATGTTTTAAATAAGACAACATCTGTATTTCAAACCTCTCCATGTTGCAGTTGTTGTTGTTTTTGGCGTATGCCTAGTGCCTACCAGCATTTACCATTGCCATAAAAAACCCATGTGGATATTCCGGAAAACGAAAGAGTGGCATGGGACACAGGGCTCTACGTTAACATTTTTCTTGAGGAGCACTTGTGCTCCTAATAAAAAAAAAAAATTAGGAGCACAGTCAAAAATTTAGGAGCACATTTCTGATCAATAACACGCATTCCAATTATAACTTTCCCATAACAGGACGATATTTGTCCCTTTAAATTAATGTCCAGGGGCATTTTTACCATTATAAGAGCAATCTTATTAAATGTATAGCATCATCTTTTGTCAATTTCTTCAATTAAAATAGAAAAGTTGTTTTTAAAATGTTAATTTAAACAATAAATTCAATTAGATCTAATTAAATCAGCATCAAAAGATCAATCTTTGCACTGTAGAAGTGGCACAGCAGCTCAATCTGAAGTGGCATTTAGACACATTTACATAGACTGTTTTATGCAGCTCATGGGTAAATAATGTTGTATGAATGTTTTAAATATAAGTTTTTGCTTTTAGAAATAGGCTATGTACAAGTTAAACTTTAAAAGTTTGATATTTTAAATAAAAAGTCCATGCAAAGTATAAATATGAAAATAAAACCGCCAGTAGGTGGCGTCAAGTCTATGTGAGTCATTAATTTATTCAATCGTTCAAACGCAGATTCATTCTAATCGAAGTGCTTGGAGATGCGCAACAGTTCTGGTGTAGTTTCACAAAATAAACAGTATTGTGGCTTAAACCTTGTTACTTCATATTAGCTTGTCTATTGGACTTTTGTACAAGATCAGCATCACATTTGCAATCATGCCAATACTCGGAGCAATATCAATCTGTAACTTTTGGCGCTCTGGCGCTCAATAAACAGAACTGCATGCGTCTTGCGGAAAAAAATTGCAGCCGGAGCTACTTCTCTCTGTTTATGTCTATGACGAGACACGCAGGGACTGTGCTCCTCCGCAGCTGTGCGACCCGAACTGGAATAAAATAGTCTGTGTACCGTAGTATACACATAATATATGTGTACCGTAGTGATTCGGGATAAGACAAAAACACGGTTTGGCAAATGGATTCATGATGTACTCACTCATATTATAAACATCTAGTAATTTTTAAACACACGAAAAGTTGTGGACTGCAGCTGATAGAGATTAAATCAAGAACTCATACAGGGGCTTTTTTAAATCATTATTTATTAATACAATTTTGGTGGCATTTTTGCCCCAAGCCCCCCTTAATTTCCGACCCTGTTTATGATAATCCAAATGTGGTATTTCTGGTTCATTTAGAATTGGCTGCAAAGAAACATCAGCGGGAAGCGTCTGGTAAATGCGCATGGCTGTGTCACACCTGTTTCCCCTTGTAAACAATCTTTGAAGTGTAGTCCGTAGCACACGCTTGCACTTGCTCTGCTGACAGAAGGCATGAAAAGCAGTCGATTGCACCACGAAACGTAACAGTTGCTCAGTCAGCTTTAATGCACTTTGGCAGTTGTAGTTTTTATTCCGATTGTACTATACATCTATTCATGAGAATCGATCGGGTCACTCGCACCGGTGCGCCTAAATATTTTTTCACAGTCGCATGCAGTAATTTTCGGGGGGGAAATGCGCCCGAAATGGTTGCTATGTAGAGCCCTGGGACACATAAATCTGAACAGTTGCGATACACAATGTGGACAGTCAATCATTTTAGATCAGATTCCAAACGGATACACATCAGATATGGACTGACAGTGGGAACATAGCCCTAGAGCTATTTTACAGTCCTTTACAGTTCAAATTACAATCACTTTTTGAAACCAACCATTCATTTTTTCCCTAAGCAATCAGATTTACTTAATTCCAGAATATACTATTTTGGCCTGGTTCATTAAGCGACCATCCATCCAGAAGTTATAGTAATGCGGTTTAACTGGACTGGAGTTTTAAACTCACCCTCAGGTTGGTGTAGAACTCATCCAGGACGAGACTCATAGAGCGGGTCAGGTTACTAACATAAGACGTCTCCTGATTCAAAGCGTCCTGGAACACCTCAAAGTCCTGCATCCACTCCACCGCAAAACTGTGATCAATGATGTCAGTCTGATAAAGAAAAGAAAAACAATTAAAATGATAGATGAGATTGTGTTATCCACCAATAACAATTTTTTGAACAGTGATTTTATTAATATTAAATGTATTTATTAATATATATAGCACAATTAATATTAACAAATATATATTTAAATGTAAATAACATATATGGATAAATATTTCAACATTTATTTACATATTAAACATATTTGTTAATATTTATACATTTATAATTATATTAATTAATATGAATAAAATAATTTTATTTAAGAAATAAGGCATGTATCAAATTTGCTTGCATGCATTTTACAATGTATATATTGTGGTCCTGCTTTATATATATATAAATATCAGTATTTGTCATTGAAAAATCCCTATCGATTGACCACTAAAGATTAGGATGACAGCATTTTCTTACCTTGTTCATGGCGACTATGAATGGTAGCTTGGTCTTATAGAGAATGCTGGAAGAAAACAAGACATTTCAGTAAGATCTATTCTACTGTATAATACAGTGTGAATTAAACACAGAGAACCCAGTGCGCTCTGACGTATTCTGCTTTACATTATATAAATTTTTTGCAGTTTAAAATCTATTTAAAGATATTTATGGAAGCTTGTTTCTTCCACAACATTTTTAAAGGTAATTATCTCACAATTTTTGAATATTTATTCACAAATTGCAAGTTTATATTTTGCAAATTTGGTTTTATTTCTCGCAATTCTACGTTTATATCTCATAATTCCGAGTTGTTTTAATTCAGTGGTGGAAACAAGCTTCCATAGGTATTGCATAAGCAAGATATATCAAATGAGTCGGAGCTGCTGACCTGCAGGCGTACAACATGTTGGACATGAAGGTGACGGGATTCACACTTCGAGACGTGTCCATCACATAAACAACCACACAGGGAAAAGAAGAGGCCTAGAAAAAAAAGTGTGCTTATACTCAAAATATCCAAATACTGTATGGAAGAAATCCACAGTAGCAACATCATGAGTGACTAAGCGTGAAAGACAGTGAAGTACCAGTGCTTCAGTTATAATAGTTCCAGATGCCGACCATGTGAACACCTCTATTTGTCCAGGAGTGTCAATCAAAACATACCTACATACACAGAAGAAAAAAAACATACACAAGATAGCAGCACTGAGAAAAAGACAGATATCGTCACATCTAGAGTACCGAGCACAAACTTACTGGTGATTGCTTTGCTTTTTCTCAATAAACTTCATGACCTAAAAGAGGGCACACAGAAATGGTGAATTAGAACAGAAGTATGTGGAAGGAAAAGTGTAAAACAGTGACATCTATTGGATCCTTCAAATGCAGCTCTACCTGATCAAATCGTGTAGCAAAAAGATTCAGAGACGTGACGATTCCTCCATTTGGACCTAAACCATATCTGTATTAGAGTCAAAGACAACCCACTCAGATGAAATTAAATTAAACCATGGTTACTACTACACTTTTTGACATTGGAATTATCATGACTTTTCCAGTCATTTGTGAATCACAGAGAATGCACTGATTAAAGCGATAGTTCACCCAAAAATTAAAAGTCTGTCATCATTTACTCGCTCTCAAGTTGTTCCAAACCTGTATGAATTTCTTCTGTTGAACACAAAAGAAGATAATTTGAAGAATCTGGGTAACCAAACAGTTGATGGACCCCAGTGACGTCCATAGTATGGAGAGTATTAGCTACCGTCAACTGTTTGGTTACCCATATTCTTCAAATTATCTTCTTTTGTGTTTAACAAAACAACTAGAGGGTGGGTAAAAAACAAATTTTTGGGTGAACTATCACTTTAAGAGCAACGTATAACTGCATTATACACTCACCTAAAGGATTATTAGGAACACCTGTTCAATTTCTCATTAATGCAATTATCTAATCAACCAATCACATGGCAGTTGCTTCAATGCATTTAGGGGTGTGGTCCTGGTCAAGACAATCTCCTGAACTCCAAACTGAATGTCAGAATGGGAAAGAAAGGTGATTTAAGCAATTTTGAGCGTGGCATGGTTGTTGGTGCCAGACGGGCCGGTCTGAGTATTTCACAATCTGCTCAGTTACTGGGATTTTCACGCACAACCATTTCTAGGGTTTACAAAGAATGGTGTGAAAAGGGAAAAACATCCAGTATGCGGCAGTCCTGCGGGCGAAAATGCCTTGTTGATGCTAGAGGTCAGAGGAGAATGGGCCGACTGATTCAAGCTGATAGAAGAGCAACTTTGACTGAAATAACCACTCGTTACAACCGAGGTATGCAGCAAAGCATTTGTGAAGCCACAACACGCACAACCTTGAGGCGGATGGGCTCCAACAGCAGAAGACCCCACCGGGTACCACTCATCTCCACTACAAATAGGAAAAAGAGGCTACAATTTGCACAAGCTCACCAAAATTGGACAGTTGAAGACTGGAAAAAATTTTGACATTCTGGAGAAAACGGTGATGTCATCAGTTCATTTCAATTATCATACAGTGACAGTGTGGGCTTTAGATCAGTAATTAGATCAGTAATTTAGTTTATATGGTTAATTTAGTTTAATAATTAGATTTCTTTGGATACTTAGTTGAAAAATTTTGTGTCCCCAACTGAGTGCGCCAAGCCAGAGGCAACAGTGGCAAGGAAACAAAAACCCCATCAGGTGACCTAATGGAGAAAAATACACCTTGGGAGAAACCAGGCTCAGTCGGGGTGCCAGTTCTCCTCTTGCCAATTAACAAACAGCATATGATTATTATTCTGGCAGCTTTACAGGTCAGAGGTCATAATAGATCGGAATATTCGAAGGATCAGAGGCAACACGCCGGAGACGGGTTTATTGAGGATGACATATCGATTTAAGATTTTTTAAATTGTAATATTCGAACAATCGGAGTCATCACGCCGGAGACAGGTTTATTGAGGATGCCGTGTCGACGAGGCAATTTCAGGGGAGTCTAATTGACACGGTCTCTGCAGACACTTCAGGGTCCTACGTTGGTCTTCTCTGGGCACAGGTCCACCATCTGATCTGAATACGGCGCGGATCAGGCTGACTGCAGTAAACCTCGGGATAAAACAGAGAGACTATCATTAGCGTAGATGCCATTCTTCTGATGATGTAACGAGTACATCAGGTGTTATGGGAAGTGTTCCCGGTTCCGGCTGACCTAGTTAATGCAGCCTAACAATCAATTAATTGAAAAAGTGTTTTATGTGTATGCCACAGAAAAGAGATGTGTTTTTACATTTACGCATTTGGCAGACGCTTTTATCCAAAGCGACTTACAGGGACCTTATTACAGGGACAATCCCCCTGGAGCAACATGGAGTAAAGTGCCTTGGTCAAGGACCCACTGGTGGTGACCGCTGGGATCGACCCGCAACCTTCTGCAAAAAATGAGCAAATTCTTTGATAAAGTCTGTATTATGCCCTGGTGGCCTGTATACAGTAGCTAACACAAATGTTAAACGGGTTTTATCATGTACACTACATAACGTTACATAAAGCACCAAAACTTTGAAGGAATTATATTTGAAACTAGACTTCTGAGTAATACTGAAGATATTATTATAAATTACAGCAACCCCTCCCCCTTCACCTTTCAGACGTGGCTCATGTTTATAACAATAATCTTGGGGGGTAGACTAATTTAAAGTAATGTAGTCGTCAGGTTTTAGCCAGGTTTCTGTCAAACACAGCACATCTAGATTATTATCTGTAATGATATCATTTACAATAAGCACTTTTGGGGAAAGGGATTGAATATTCAGCAACCCAAGCTTTATCAATTGTTCATCTGTATTATATCTGTTGTTTATTTGTTGGACATCAATTCAATTTTTACTGTTGAATGGTTTTGATGTTTTTTTTGTATTTACTAATTTGGGGAACAGACACAGTCTCTATATGATAATATCTAGGTGAAAGAGTCTCTATGTGCTGGGATTTATCTGACTCCGGTGACGTGAGACAGCTAGCAGATGGTCGGTTTAGCCAGTTTGTCTGCTTCCTGCCAGTTTGTCTGCATTAACAGAATGAGAACATGGATCCATCATGCCTTGTTACCACTGTGCAGGCTGCTGGTAGTGGTGTAATGGTGTGGGGGATGTTTTCTTGGCACACTTTAGGCCAATTAGTGCCAATTGGGCATTGTCTAAATGCCACGGCCTACCTGAGCATTGTTTCTGACCATGTCCATCCCTTTATGACCACCATGTACCCATCCTCTGATGGCTACTTCCAGCAGGATAATGCACCATGTCACAAAGCTCCAATCATTTCAAATTGGTTTCTTGAACATGACAATGAGTTCACTGTACTAAAATGGCCCCCACAGTCACCAGATCTCAACCCAATAGAGCATCTTTGGGATATGGTGGAACGGGAGCTTTGTGCCCTGGATGTGCATCCCACAAATCTCCATCAACTGCAAGATGCTATCCTATCAATATGGGCCAACATTTCTAAAGAATGCTTTCAGCACTTTGTTGAATCAATGCCACGTAGAATTAAGGCAGTTCTGAAGACGAAAGGGGGTCAAACACAGTATTAGTATGGCGTTCCTAATAATCCTTTAGGTGAGTGTATACAAGAGAAAATCACTATGACAATGATTTTTAATATACCTAACTATTCCAGGCCTGGAAATTTCCAAAACCTTACAATTATCTGATATTTCAAGGTTTCCATGATTATAGGTTGTGTGAACAAATTTGAATCCGTTGTAAGAATCTATCGTGAGGTTTAAAGGTTTTGTAAAACAATCCAAATAACAGCCCATGCCTGGTGAAAATGATAATGATGGTACACATAATTTCACACTGAAAGGATACTGTTTCATGACTTCCTTGTAATTGACAGTGTCTCTGATATCTGTAAGGAAAAACACAATCAGACTTCATCTTTGACATTAATGTAATTAATAAGATGCTAACCAACCACGAATATTTATTCATAACAAAAGCGTCCAGTGTTTTAATCAGCAAAATAACCACAAGTGAAATTTCACTGCTTCATACGGTGCTGGTTCCAGTGCCCGATCTGGAATTCTGTGTGCAAATCTGGAAGTAAATGCTGTATAAATTTGAATAACGTCTTAAAGGAGTAGTTCACTTTAAAATGAAAATTATCCCATGATTTACTCACTCTCTAGCCATCTTAGGTGCATATGACTTTCTTCTTTCTGATGAACACAATAGGAGTTATATTAATAATAATAAAAATCCTGATGCTTACAAGCTTTATAATGGCAGTGACGGGGTCCATTGAGTTTGAAGCTCAATGTAAATATCTAAATATCCATCTTGCTTCCGGCAGACCACCATATTCAACTTACGAAAAAAGCTTGACTGGCTGGCATCACTAGAATGTAGCATAAGCACTTTGAACTGCGAGAGGCTGTTACAGTTTCTGTGCAAGTTGAATATGGAAGGCGATCTGGCGGAGGCTAGATATTTTACATTAAAAAAAGATTCAAACATGGATATTTTTCTTGCAAATCCCCATTGCTTCGATTCAGAAGGCCTTTATAAACCCCCTGGAGCCGTGTGGATTACTTTTATAACGGATAGATGCACTTCTTGAGCTTCAAATTCAATGGACCTCGTCACTGCCATCTATATAGCTTGGAAGCGTCAGGATATTTATTAATATAACTCTGACTGGGTTCATCAGAAAGAAGAAAGTCATATACACCTAGGATGGCTTGAGGGTGAGTATATCATGGGCTAATGTTCATTTTAAAGTGAACTACTCCTTTAAAGTTACATCAAACGCAGCTTGTGCTGGCATAACAGCCTTTGGATGTTAAATAAAGACTAAATTAAATAAACTCCAAACTGTTGATACATTGTTTTGCTCAAAATGTTGTATTATTTTAGTAAATAGTGCTAAATAAACACACATATTACATGTAAACTGGCAAAAGCAAGTGGTAAGATCATTAAAATGTCTAATTTAAATAGTTTGGATTTTTACGTTTGCTTTTAAACTTGTAAACAACGTTTTATTTGTACAGTTAGGTCATCGTTCGGTTCTCAAGGCGGTGGAAACGCGGGTCGGTTCTGAGATAAGTTTCCTCGGCACCTGCTCCGGTACGAGAACCAGCACCGTTTAACTGGAATAGGGGAAACAGTCAGTGACACACCAATGTTGGCTGGGAAAGGGACCTCGTGAACTGCAGGATCGAGATTGATGACATATGGAGGACTTTTCTTGGAGTGCAGGTAAGCTGTGAGCCTCTGATACAACAAGATATAATATAAATAGATATTAGTATTCATTAATTCATATTTATATCCATCTTAAATTGATTCAATTAATGTTTACCGGATTTATTTGATTTCCTTATCAGAATTGACACACAAAACACTGAAATAATCTTAATACAACCAAGTAAATATCACATAATTATATAATTTAGTTATAATTTCACTGATGTGTTACGGTCAGTCAGTCTTACCTGCACAAAAGTTGTTTTTCCTGACCCTGCCATGCCTAGAACTATGAGACACACCGGTTTCGATTCTGTACTCTGTTCGTTAGATGAACTCTGGCTCTGTGCCGGTTTATCATCTCGAGCTTCTTTACATTTATCATCGCTTTCATATGAAGCTCCATCTCCGCTGTCTGTTGCTGCAGTCGCCATGCTGCTACTTCTTCTTCTTCTTCTTCAGTGAATTTTATTGGCAGTTTGCAATCTTTGTGCATTACCGCCATCTACAGGATTGAAGTGTGATCACATTGGGAAATCATAAATAAATGTATACACATATATATATACATATATATATATATATACATATATATATATATATATATATATATATATATACATATATACACACATATATATATATATACATATACATATATACATATATATATATATATATATATATATATATATATATATATATATATATATATATATATATATACACATATAATAATAAAAAAAAAAAAATAAAAAAAAAAAAAAAAAAAAAAAAAAGGAGATCAGAGCCCAAGCTTCAGCTAGCGCTGCGTGTTCAGCTCCTCCAGCTTCAACCTCAGCTCAAACCTCCAGGAGAAAAAAAAAAAAAAAAAAAAAACCTACAATCTTCTTGCTAGTTGTGTTTCTTTTAAAAACTCTATCACTGCTTTAGTTATAGACTGTGTTCCAGGTAGACTCAACAAGTTGCTCAAAGTAACAGAGTTCTTTGTTACCCTCTTAAATATTTCTCTCTCTTCAGAATACTGCCTACATGTCAGAAGTACATGCTTCACGGTTTCTGTTTCCGTACAATATGGGCACATTCCTGTCTCATGTTTCCCTATTGTGTGTAAGCCGCTGTTCAGTCCTGTATGTCCTAACCTTAGCCTGGTGAACCAGGTTTCCTCCTGTCGTGAAAGTGAGCTGATCATTTTAACTGTTACATTCTGTTGAATACTATATAAATGCCTACCTTTTCCCCCCTTATCCCATTTATCTTGCCAGAGTTTATGAATACCATTTTTAATTATTGTTTTTAATTCTGATTTGCTGAGTGGAACCTGTACTTCTACTTGTTCTGCTTTAAGTGCTTCTTTTGCCAACTCGTCTGCCTTCTCATTGCCCTCAATACCTGTGTGCGCTGGAACCCAAGTGAACTGTAATATTAACTTCTGTTCAGTTATCCTGAAGATCATCTGATGAACTTCATCTAAAAGATCCTGTCTGCATGCAGATTTCCCAGTCTGGATGCTAGTTAAGGAGGACATAGAGTCTGAACAAATAACAGATTTGTATGGCTTCACTTCTTCTACCCACTGTAGTGCCATTATGATGGCCATCATCTCTGCAGAGAAGATTGAGAGGTGGTTTGAGGATCTTTTTTGTATTCTAACTTTATATTTAGGAATGTATACAGCCACCCCCGTTTTACCTGCTGATTCTTTGGATGCATCTGTAAATATTTGTACTGTGTCATCATACATTACTTCTAGATACTGCTGTACACTTTGATACAATCCTGTCTTGATTATATTTTTAGCTTCTAGATTAACTACAGGATAGCAGAAAAACCAAGGTGGAATTGTGCTTAAGTTCACATTTCTGCTGCAAGGTATAGTACTGATTCCCATGTCATCTGCCTCTTTATTGCTGTTCCATCCAAAACTACTGTTCACAATGCAACCGTATTCCCAGCATTCTTCTAACACCAGTTTTGTAGGATGTGTAATTTCATGCCCTTGTAAGTTTACCCAATATGCTAGAGAAAGTTTTAACCTCCTAAGATTTAAAGGCATCTCCCCTACTTCTACTTGCAGCGCTGGGATAGGTGATGTTCGGAAGGCTCCACTACACACCCGGAGAGCTTTGGCCTGCACCCTGTCCAGTTCAGCTAATGTAGTTTTTGCTGCTGTTTTGTATACTATACATCCATAGTCAAACACTGATCGGATTAATGCAATATATATTATTTTCAAAGAAGAGCCTGACGCCCCCCACTTATACCCTGAAAGACACTTTAAAAGATTGATTGCTTTCTTACATTTGTCTACCATTTTCTGAACATGATTTTTAAAAGTAAGTTTGCTATCAAACCACACACCAAGATATCTTAAGTCATTAACCTGTTTGAGAGATTGTCCATTTATCTTAAGATCT